>MU251362.1:0-294474 GCA_019669835.1 Amylocarpus encephaloides
ATAACCTCATTTCTTGATATTTTGCCTGTGGTGCCACTTTTAAAGCAGCACCACAGTGGCGATGTTACAATCTTTTACCCCTGTACATAGTACACGTCTCGACAGTCGACAAGCACGACGAGAACATACTCCGCTATTTGCACGCCTATTCTGGCGCTACTCCCACGGTGGCCTTCCCGTGACCGCTGACAAGTTGACAATGGATTGACCAAGCAACACAGGGTCCAAACGGCCGCCGCTGCTGCAGAGCTTGATTCTCGCGACAAGCTTTGCCAAGCGAGCTCCCAAGCAACGTGTTACTCCGGATCCCATATGAGACGGTGGAAAACAAGCCTCAACACCGACACCATGGAGTGGCACAGCTGCCAGCGGTAGACGAGCAGACGAGCAGACGAGCAGACGGGAAGAGGAGCAGGGAAGACGAGAAGACGAGAAGACAAGAGGAGGAGAGGAGGAGAAGACGAGCAGAGCAGAAGTACTGACGGGTTACGAAGGTAAGGACTCGAGTACTAGTCGAAATCAAGAAGTGGGGCGGACCCGCTCTCTTCGCAACTCCTTCTCGCCTCTCTCGCCTCTCGCTCTCGCTCTCGCAACTCTCAACTCTCCAACTCTCAACTCTCAACTCTCAACCCGCAACTCGCAACTCGCTTCATCCCTCTCGAGTCTCCAGCCTGAGCACTTCCATGTGAAACAAGCAGACCCCCCTCTACCCTTCAAGAGTACGAACCCGCCCTTCCCTCGAGACCCCTCGACTTCCCCAGGGCCGACGACCCATTCTCCGCATTCGACACACAACTCCCTGAAATCCTCAGAGGAAAGGGTTCGATCGATTGCGCTGCAAGTCACTTCGACGACATCACCGCCATCGCCCATCAGCATCACGAACAATGTCGAGTCCCCTCAATCAATAGGTTTCCAACCACGGCTTGCGGCAGGGCCGCGAAGAGTAACGACAAGGATGGAGGCACGACAACTCATCAACATCGGCCGGGTGTCGTCGACGGCGACGACATCGACACATCCGCATTGCACCCCTTTCACCCTCCCCTCGAACGGGGTGTTGACTCTGGGAGTCTCATCCGTAGTCACCCTCACTGAAGATGCCGTCTTCAGACCCGAATGTACCGGCTCCAGCGAAGTCATTCTCTCGAATTCCGGCGGTTCCCCGTCGACCATTCTCGACTTTCGCGATCCCTTCTACGCCTCGACGATTCCCGAATGCTACGCTTTGGCCTCGGCCACAGTCATCGCGTACATGCTCGTTATCATGTTACTCATCACTCCGCGAACCTTTCTGCACGATGGAATAGTGATCTTGGGGCGTCGAGGGTTTACCAACGGTCCGTCGGGAAGCGATGCTGGAATCGGTGTTGGAGGACGACCATGGCTTCAGAAAGTAGCTGCGTTGACCGTCGCAATCTCACTCACAATCGCCACCGCTGACACCTTCCGAGTCGCTGAAAAACAATACGAGGTCGGATACATGGACGCATCAGCATTGCAGAAGGAGGTCGAGGACGGAACCGAACTGAAGGTCATTCGCGTGATCTCGGACACATTTCTTTGGCTTGCTCAAGCCCAGACACTGATACGACTGTTCCCTCGACAGCGAGAGAAGGTCATTATCAAGTACACTGCATTTGCCCTGATCACTCTCGATGTTCTTTTCAGCATCCTGAACAACTTCGTATATAACGGCAACTCGCGTCCGCGCAGTTTTGTGGACGCCGTCCCTGCTCTATCTTATCTCTTTCAATTGGCTTTAAGTCTGTTATACTCAGCATGGGTTATATACTATGGCATCACGAAGAAACGATACGCTTTTTATCATCCACAGATGAAGAATATGTGCTTGGTAGCACTTCTATCTGTGATAGCGGTATTGGTACCGACAGTGTTCTTCGTGCTGGATATATCGAAACCTGACCTCGCCGGATGGGGTGACTATATCCGGTGGGTGGGTGCAGCCGCGGCAAGTGTCGTTGTGTGGGAATGGGTAGAGCGTATTGAGGCTCTTGAGCGAAACGAGAAGAAGGATGGAGTCCTAGGGAGAGAGGTTTTTGATGGAGACGAAATGTTGGAAACCACGCCCTCTTCAGAATCGGCGTGGCAAAAATTAAGGAATCACAGGCCTGGCGATGGTGGCGGTGGTAGCGGTGGGACAGCAGCTGCGACGGGCTCGAATCGAAAACTCTGGCCTGGAATGGCGACTATTGCTAGTCGTTATCGACCTCGACCGGCCGCACCACGAGACGTCGAGCATGAAGCTACTGCTCCAACAACTAGCGCATTTCGCAAAACTACTAAGCGCATTGCGAGGGTACGCCCCCCTCTCTGGCCAACAAGGCCACCACCTGCCGCGACGCCTGTCAGCAGAACAGACACTGCCAGCGCTGAAAGCACTGTCTATGCTGTCCGATATCATCCCATCAGTGAAGCAACGCCTCCGGTTGGAGATACTTCCAGACCTCTAGGGGTGTCGAGAAGTAACAGTACCGAAACTGACGGCGGCCAAAGAGGCCCCGTTGCTACAGACCTGCCGCCAGAATCGGAACCCCCCGTAATCCTCGAACATCAGTCTGACAAGCCGATAATCATGGAACGAAACGAAGCTGGCCACGGGGAAGCCGTCATGCCAACACAAACTAACGCATGGCAGACGCTTGCTAAAGCAAATCCTTTCCGGAGGAAAAATCAAGCACCTCCCGCTGAAGTTTCCGCACACGTAATAAAACAAGAGGAGCCTACAAATAGCCATGGAGGCTCCAACAAATGGGATGTTCGGGGACGATTTGAGGAGTTTGCGGCTAGTCAAGCGGACAAGCTGAGAGACAAGTCTCGACCAACGGAGGCCGCTGCTCCCCTCGCTCGCACCATCATACCTGCGCCCCCTCGACGGCGGAACCTTCAGGCTACCTTAGAAGAGCTAGAGAACGAAGGGAATGGATCTTTGCCAGAAGCACGACCATTCTCTCCGGAATCGTTGAGAATTCAAGGTCAGCAAGGCGACTTTTCACGTCAGCGGCAAGCTCAGAGAACGAGTGACCCATACACACCCGATGACATCGCTCGACACTGGATACACCAGCGCGGGGCTATAGCTTTTGTCACAGCTGATCGAGAACGACAGCATGACGATGACTTAATCTCACCAGTGTCACCGACTGAGGAACCAAGAGACAGGAATACCCCGCTGAGTTTCCGGAGCAACACAATACCAGCCGCCATCACTCCCTCGTCGTCGTCGAGAGAGGGTCTGCCTGTCCGATCAATACCTGCGCCGCCTCGTAGGCCGCGGACAGATGACGATGACTAGCTCTAATCTCTGCTGCTCACGTTTGGGTTCTTGTTCTTTTGTATAATTCGTCGCAATTTAAGCGGGTTGGGTCGGCTTGCATGGCGAGGTGTATGGCGTTTGGATAATATAGAACCCCTTGGCATGATGTGGTTCTGGGAGAAAAATATTGGGTATATATTGCATCTGTGTATATTGTACATTTTGATGAGGATACGACGCGACTGCTTTAAGCCGTCGTTTGATCTGTATCTATTTTAACGAGTAATGGCCGATATGAGGGGTACCTTATTAGCCTCGAAACGTATTAAGCACGAGAATAATGAAGCTTCTTGCCAAGTAGCTGTTTGTCATTCTGACTCTTGCATTCTGTGATCGTGCTTTGGCATTGAAGGGTAATAGTTCTCAGTGGATACACATATGCTGTGACAACATATGAAAGCCCTCTTAACCGTTATGGCCCTAATCTGGTGGCTAGTTGCGTCGTGGGCTCTTCGAGAATTCAGCAATTGTCGCAGAATTCGGTCCTATCCGCTCGGCCAACCTACGAAGTAGAGGACTGACTAATTATACATATCTGTAAGCAACCGTAGTAGTAGTACTAGAATAGGGGTACAATTAGCGGAATAGTGCAAATGTATTCCGCCTTCGGGCAACTTTGGTGCAGAGGTCTGATTCTCTTTTTAGGTGCACCCTTATTTCTATATCCTTCTAGGGACAAAAAGAGCAGGGGGGGAAAGAAGATTCCAAGGCGATATAAGGAGGTGGAGTCATCATGCTCCTTACCATTTTAGCCTTCGGGTACCTAGAAATGACTAGGGTATGTGCGAGATCCGAGGGAGTTGAAATAGAGTGGTTGTTTAGGTGTCTTCTATATTTCTTTTAGGGGGAGGGGGGTATCTAGTGGGGACGACATAGCTCACTGGGACTTTGTACGGCCCCTTTTTGGTTAAGTGAGGTTTGCTCAGGGTGGGAAGGAGGGGGTGTTTTAAAGTGGTAAAGTAGGTGAGTGAAGGTAGGAGGGATATGGTTGATTCATATTTTCTTCCAACCTTTATAGAATTAAATTGAGTTGAGTTTAGTGTACCCCTGACTTACACTTAATTCAACTTAACTCAGTTCGGCTTGGCTCGATTGTCCTCTAAATTACAAGGGAATAATCGAACGGTACTTAGCGTTTTACCGTGTGCTCTTGTCCTTTGTTATCATTGTACGCTCGCTTCGGAGTTCTATCAATCCCCTCCGTCTAGATGTAAAGAAGAGACTTGTCTTGGTCTGCCCGCTTTGTGGGACCATTTACTTTTATCGAATATATATTGTGAACAGTTCTATCAAAGGTTGAAATAATTCAGTCTCCAAGTCACCCAAGGCAAACTTCTTTGAGAGAGTATTATCTAGGAATAACCGTAAACTAACCCCTGTAGGTTTGGACCACGTGAATTCGAGCAGGTTCCCCTCCTCACACTCCATCTCACCGAAAGCCCAGCAAAGCATGTTCTTCAGAAGAGGAGTTGGCTCACTCATACTATCCTCCCCCCCCACTCAAATGTTATTTTGTGGGTTTATAAGGATTTTAACTCAGGGGTTTTCAACCTATGATTTTAATGGAATCTACTAAGTCTCACCACCGGCTTAATTGGTACTTTGGCTTATATTCTGGAAGTTCCCATGGATATGATTAGTTCAAAGGCCTAGTAAAACACACCGATATTAGCCCCATAAAATATCAGTTGAGCCCGGGGGGGAGATAGTAGGCTGACCAGCAATGGTTGGTTCGCATAAGTTGTATTGCTTTGGTGATGCAATCAGTAATCAATATACAGCCACCTCAGCTCGTGATAGGTTTTGTAGAAAGCCTTGCTGACTGTATGTACGCCATCGGAGCTATTTGTTACTGACGGGATTCCCGTGCGAGGCCTCAATGTCCCTCTGGAGCCCAAAGAAATCTGAGTTGACATGATCATGGCTCGGTGATCATTAAAAATCAGAAAAACCCAGGAGATTACAGTATTCAAGGAAGAAGTCGCTTAAATGTCACGGGGAAGTATTTCCGCTAGTGTGGAGTCGAGGAGATTGACATCACAAAGGCAAGGTTCCGCGGACCCCCCTGCGAAAGACCCGCGGTAAGTGCCGACCATTTTTAAATTTGGTCCGTATGGACGAATAACCTCCTTCAACCATTTAATCGCAACAACCCTCCCTATTCGTACCAACTACCTGTGAGAGTTCTGAACACATGGTAGCCTTTCCCAATCTGTTACCTAGATGAACACACTCTCCAAACCCACCATGTCTTCCGCAGAAAAGTTTCCCTTGCTTTCCAGCGCCGACAAGCTCGCACCGCTCCTAGCACATACCATCGGAGAAAAACCTCGGATTCGTCGACGGTCTAGTGGACTCGGGGGTGAGATCAGAGCTGGCGACACGAGTGCTCCAGCGTTAGCAACCTTGAATGTGCGATCACCGTCGCCTGCAACGCTGAAGGTTGGTGATACCAGCCCTTCTTACCCCTTTCTCAGCTAATCTGGAGCAGGCGGAAAGCGAACGAGATCGCAGGAAGCCTTTCTCGAAAAGGCGGAAAGCGCGATCGCTGTTTCGACAATGGAGACGATACGCGCTGAAGCATACCTGGGTGAGCCCGCTTGTGCTCGTGGTAGTCTTCCTCGGACTCTTTGCAATCAATCCAACTCCGTCAAATCCGATACATCACTTCATTTTCCTCTCATACCGAATACCAGCCGAGCCGGGAACACCGTCCGGGACGCCAGATCAATATGGAAAAGGCTGGTGGGATCTCGCATTTGTGTTTTTCTACACCGTTGTCCTCTCCTTTACCCGCGAATTTATTATGCAAAAACTCCTCCGACCGATGGCTAAGCGAAGTGGTCTCAAGAGCAGAGCCAAGCAATCTCGGTTTATGGAGCAGATGTACACGGCAATCTACTTCGGATTCTTGGGTCCTGCTGGCTTGTATGTTATGAGCCGGACGCCTGTGTGGTATTTCAACACTCAAGGGATGTACGAAGGGTTTCCACACAAAACCCACGAGGCCTACTTCAAATTCTACTACCTCTTCCAAGCCGCGTACTGGGCGCAACAAGCAATTGTTCTCTCGTTGGGAATGGAGAAGCCAAGGAAGGATTACAAGGAGTTAGTTGGACACCACATTGCAACCCTGCTCCTCATTGGACTCAGCTATCGCTTTCACTTTACCTACATGGGTCTGGCGGTATACATTACTCATGACATTAGCGACTTCTTCCTTGCCGTAAGTGACCTTCGTCATGATTTACCCTCGTGTTCTAATCGTGCTATAAAGACTTCTAAAACCCTCAACTATCTGGACCACCCATTAGTCGCTCCTTACTTTGTCCTCTTTGCCTTCGCCTGGATATATCTACGCCATTACCTCAATCTGAAAATTCTCTGGTCAGAGTTCAATGAGTTCAAGACCGTGGGTCCTTATGAACTGGACTGGGCCGCAGAGCAGTTTAAGTGTTGGATTTCACATTGGATATCGACCGTTCTCTTGGCAAGTTTGCAAGGTCTAAATATCTTCTGGCTCTACTACATTCTCAGAATTGGATACCGCTTCGTCTTCCTAGATGCACTGGATGATGACCGCAGCGACAACGACGAGAACGAATTTGCTGAAGAGCAAAAGCTAGATGCCGAGCTACGTGAGAAACAACGCATCATTGACGCTACCTCAGCTTCTATGCCGAGACTCTTACCCAACGGCTCGCAGAAATCAGCAAATGGGAAGACCACATCGGCGAATACCCGGCCTACCGAAGCAACGAATCGGAAGACCAACTCGAGGAAGGCTTGAAGAATGCTCCCCGTGATATGCAGTTTTGCCTAGTGTAGGGGTATCCTCCCAACTCCACGTTTCTGGGCGAGGTGCCTCAGGGAAATGGCGCCGAGATCATCAGTATCTATTCCCATGTGGCGTATGGGCGTAGGGAGGCGAAGCCCGCTCGAGACAAGTCCCATGAGGCCGTGACTGTCGTTTGAAGAGCTAGGAATGCGGGCATCGTATAGCCTGTGCCATGGGCCGGCCGTGAAAGGGTCAAGAGGACGATAATGATACTCAACCTATAATAACGAATCCATTCTTTATCCCTCTTTCAACTAGTTCCGTTGAAGACTTTGGGTACAGTACAAGACAGTACAAGCACCCGCATCATGTGCACTTACCCTCACTTGTTCACACGAAAATGCTGCTTTGAGGATCGTTCTCAGGTGTCCTTTTTTCGCTCAAGGAACAAGGAGTACGCGAAGGTGAAGAAGTTGCCACAGATATGTCTGACATACGACAGACATATCCAATTCTTCATATGCCAGTTTCCATCTCACCTCTCCCCTCCTCCTAACCAAGAGGGCTGTTGCCTGAATTCCAATCCAATCAATTCCCCTTTACCAACTGCACGCTGCCGCTTCGGGACATCAATTCCAAGACCCCCTTCCCCCCCCACGCGCTCCTCGACCTCACCTACACCGAGTTGCCTTATAGTACGGTACACCACGATCTCCTGTGCCCGCCCTTCTGCTGATGTGCCTCCAGGATGCCAGCCACACGGGAGTTGGCACGCCACCAACGGTTACACAACATCATCTACCCCACCAAGGCCGAACCAGACGTTCCTCCCTCCATCAACCTCCCAATATAAACCACCAATTGCCCCCTCGTCACCCCAATAACAACATTGTGGATAGTCACAGCCGTCCGAACAAGCGAATAGGACCCTCCCCTTCCCCCCCTTTCCCCCCTTTCGCCCCACGAGACAAAGGAGGGCGAGCCCTCCTATCCAGAACTAAGCGAGAATACAAATAGAAGGCCGGCGGATCGTCTCACCGGCAGATCCGCCCTCACCTGTCACGACATATCGGTCCATCTCCATCGTGCATCCGCGGGAGAGGAGCCGCCTTGTCCAATGTTTCCTCGCAGTCGTGGCTTGCCCCGGCAGTTGACGGGGTGTGACAGAGGCCCAGGGACATCAGGCAATGTTCCTTGTGGCCTCCTTGACCGCAATTCTGACCTACATACATACGAGAGATACGTGTCCGATGGAGAGGATGTCCTGATGGAAGTGAAAGGAGGCCGTCTTCTCAACATGTAGCAGAGTTTTTTCACTTTTGTGGGTTGTTGAGGTTGGGTATCAATGGCATCTTGGTGGAGTGCGTGCAACTGCGTGCAGAGGAGACGATCTTGTCATTTTTGATGGGAGTGCCTGGGAGGGACTATATAGCTTGCTTGTCATGGGGGATTTTGTGAGACATTTTCTGCGTTTAGTTCATCTTGATTGACGTCAATTTTAACGAAGAATTGCCTTCAGACCATTCTTTCAAGCTGCCGCTACCCCGTGAAAGTGTCCAAAGATCACCACTCTGCGAATCTCTCGCTTAACAAGGGCAACAAGAGGCATCTCAGGAGAATTCGTTTCACCGCATCGCTGCCGTATTACTCAAGCTGACTTTCAATATACCAGTCCGTTCCGTCTGACACTAGAAGTCCCTGTGGATGGGTTCACTGCATCATACATTGGAGGGGTCAAAGTTGTCGCCCTCGCCGTCGAGCCTGGTTGACGGCCTGAGGTCGAAATCCACAGTGGTGTTTCCCAAAATCCCCGAACCCAGCTTGAACAACCACCTTGACAACACGTAAAGGTCCATCAAATCATCAAATCAACGTCGATAATATCCCAGATGACAAAGAAAAATACTCATCGATTCTATTTTGAACGCTTGAAGAGCGGTGCCCGTCTTTGGCAAAGCATCAAAAATGAAACTGAGGGAGATGCAGCCACCGTGATGCATCATTCGGCAAGTCCTGCACATCAAGTAGGCTAGAAGGACATCTCCGACATACATACTCGCCCTCAAATTCTTCACCAATGGTTCAATGATACCCGGATTAATAGGCCACCGGTCAAGAGAAGAGATACCAGAACGTGGATGCGGCTGTCCATCTCAAGACTCGGAGGGCGACCACCGAGTAACTGGATCGGACATATTGTCTCATTGCGCTCTTGGGTATGATTGAAGGATCTCTCCCCCGGCTGATTGGATCTTCTGTTAACAATAATTGCGTCTTTATTATAGGCTCGAAGTCCGAATCGGCTATCCGTCTTCTCCCATGAGGCTTGCACACCCCGGCTTCACCACCAAATACACAACCCCAAAAATGCCAGATGGCTATTGATGACACCAGCAAAGGACAAGCCGTTTCGGCACGCCACTGACTGTCGATGGCATTGATTTCACAAGGACGTGATCCGTCCACTTATATCTCTATGATGGATCAACTGCTGTGCAACTTTGGGCAAGGAAATATATAATACAGCTACCCGGTGGGCGGCTGCCCTGCCATACACTGGCTCTCTAATGAAATGGATTAGAGACAACTCACCAACAGCTATCCGCCCGCATCCATCCAATGAGCAACTTTGCTAGCTAGGAGGATGATAGCGCCCTTACGTGCGAATGGCCTGATGGAGGCAGGAGAGAATTTCCAGGTCTCCTGTGAGTCCTGTCACCCGTGGTAGGCATATCAACTCAATTACTTCGTGACTTGATACCGGCAATATGATCGAAGCAACGAGATCCAAACATGCCAAGGGAGGGAACGGGAGTCCGGGATATGTCACTCCTCACCGCTGCTTCTCTCGACATGCTCCGCCATTGAGATACCAATGAAAAAGAACTCTAATGAGACGTAGCTGCGTCGCCACACAGAGAGTATATGCAATAGCTGCTGCGAGGTCGGACGGACATCTTGAAATCTACGTTGGGTATTCGGTGCTAGAGTACTCCAGTCTCCAGGTTTCTCAGTTGCCAGGATCAGAGGCGCCCCAGCGCACTATCGATTTTCCGCGGATTTCCGTGACGGAAGACGAATTAAAGACGACTGCGCTGGAAATATATGCACGCTTGGAGTGCTGGCGCTGACAAGTCGATACGCGTGATGAAAAGAGGGAGAGGTCGCCATTCTGTCAAAGACTTTGGGAGGACAAGCCGGGGCAAAAAGGACGTACATCCGGGAATTTAGAAAGCGCGAATGATGCAGAGCAGCAGAGGGAGTGAGGCAATCATTGCCTTTCCTTTCCTCGCTCTCTCAGACTCCCACCGCCATCATCTGTCGTTCGACTGGTACGGGACAGACCCTCGTTCGAAGCCATAGGTGGTTCCGGTCACAACTGCCCCATTGCCATGCAAGTTGGCGCTCCACGATGTGCGGCAAAAACCACGTGTCAATCAGTGCCGTCTTCCAGCAGGCGGACCAAAGTACGAATGTACATGGACAGGACAAGCACTTCCAACTTGGTATATCGCCGGCGAGCCTCTCCATGGGGCTAGGGTCGCCTATTGGCATTTGGCAATGGTGTTGACATGTTGACCGTGTTGTTCGCTCACCAAGGCCCAGGGGCCAGGGACCAGGGACCAGGGATCAGCGGCCGCCATGACCCCTGGTGTGGGAAGTCTGCGCCATTCAAGTTGATTCAAGTTGACCTAATAACCCTAGTTCGCGGCTGTCGTGACTGACGCTGAGATGCCCGAATTGATGACGATGATGCTGACTGTTGGCGGGAGCAAACGGGATTCTACCGGTTCTGGTGGTACCGAGGAGGACTTATGGAGCTGTATCACCCTGTGCCACCGACTGGGTCTCTGTGGTGGCACTTGAAATGGGGAACAGGGTGGAGGTGGAGGCGGAAAGCTGCGTGCCCTCTTGGTGGAGGAGGAAGGGGAGGAGGCGGAAGAGAGGGACGAGAGGGACGAGACACGAGAGGGAGGAGAGGGAAGAGACACGAGAGGGAAGAGACACGAGAGGGAAGAGACACGAGAGGGAAGAGACACGAGAGGGAAGAGACTCGAGAGGAAAGAGACTCGATCGAGAGGGACTAGACTCGATCGAGAGGGAGTAGACTCGAGAGGGAGGAGAGGAAAGAGAGGGGCTGTTCGCGACCCCTTTTTACCCAGTCCATGGCTTTCGCTTTGCATCTGCAGAGGTTCATGGCCATAACGCCTCCGCTCAAGGGTGGTGGCCGTCGTCTCGACTGCGACGACTGGTGGTGATAATGGGAGGAGTTTTGCGCAACTCAACGATATGGACTCGAGGAGGTGCCATCATGCCATGCCGTCAGGCTCGCCGGCTTCTCGCTGATATGAGTCGCTCCCTTGCAATGCGTTGGGCGTTGCGCGGACCGGGGCTGCGGCCGGTGGTTGTCAGAGAGGGAGGACTGCTGGCGGAGGGCAGAGGGCAGAGGGTAGATATCAGACAAACGTTGGGTTTTCCGACAGATGTGAAGCATGGAACATGGAGCATGGAGCATGGAGCATGGAGCATGGAGCATGGAGCATGAAGCATGAAGCATGGAGCAATGAGCGCGGCATGGAGCATGGAGCATCGAGGCGTGAGGGTGCTGTGATGTTGTGTTGTTGTGTGGTTGTGTTGTTGTGTCGTCGTGTGGTTGCGTCACTTGCCTGGTTGTGTCCCGCGACTTCTCGACTCGAGTTTCTCGAGGCTGGCAGATGCAAGGTTAGGTCGAGAGATATGGAGTACGTTCGATATTTAAATACGAGCGAGGCCAGGCCTGGCGATCTCGAGGCAAGCCATCCTGGATTCCTCGAAGTCACACTCCTCCCCTTTCCGCAGCGAAACTCTCTCGCGCACACTCTTCTCGCACTCTCTCCCCTCCGCTCTTCCTCAGTCTCCCCTCCTCTCTTCCTCTCTCCCTGTCCCTCTCCTCTCTCTCTCTCCCCTCTCCTCCTCTCACTCTCTCCTCTCCTCCTCTCACTCTCTCCTCTCCTCCTCTCCTCTCCTCCTCTCCTCCTCTCCTCCTCTCCTCCTCCCCTCTTCGCCCTCGCCCTCGCCCTCCTCTCCGCCTCTCCGCCTCTCCGCCTCTCTCCTGGAGTCTTGGTGGCCAGCTACCGTCAGCCCTCATCAATCGAGTCCCATCAATCAACCATCTCTAGACCGAGAGCCAGCGGCAATAGACTGTGCCGCGACTATACCGGATCCAATCCCTTGTCACACTGGCAGCTGGCTAGATCAACCAGAACAACCGGATCAACCCGTCACATCAGCCAGTCTCCTACTCCTGTTGCCGACTCGCCGCTCACTCCCAACCCCGCCTAGCCTCAGTCGCCTCACTAGCCTCACGATCCTCGCTAGTCTGTCGACAAAGACCCTGACAAGTGGGGCACAACTGGGTGAGAGACGGAGACTGAGAGACGGAGAGTGCAATCAGTGGATAATTCGCGATAATCCACTTAACCCCCTGTCCCCTTCTCCACCCCCCCCACTTTACACCCCCCCCCAACCCCACTGTCTCCACCCTCTCCACCCCTCCCCCTCCGCCCCTCTGCACAGGTCTGTGCCACCAGACTGCAAGGCGGTGAGAAATAACTGCCAGACATTCACTGCAAGTCTGCATCAACGTCGCCTTTCTTCTCACCCATTCACCTTCCATCCCCAAAGTTCGCAACTATCGTTTCTGCAAATTCTTTGATGATTCAGACTCTTGTTTCTGCGGGAGGTGGAGGAGAGATATAAATTCCAAGAAAGGCGTCCGTCCCAGTCCTTCATTCGCTCATTCCGTCGATTTTTGTCTCCCGTCAATTTCCCCAAAATCCTCCCCCGTCCACCTTCCCGCTCTAGATCGAGGGGTCCTTGACACCTTGTCCATCACCCCCCCAACCCAACCTTACCTCTCACTCACTCCCATCACTCTTTCTTCAACCCACCAGCTCTCAGCTCTCCCCGTCGTCCTTTCCATCTTCAAGGTATGGCCCGCTCTACTTTTCTTCTTTCCCCCTTTCACCCTCCCCCCGGTCGACATTTTCTTCCTGTTGCTGACTCTCGCGCCTGTATCTGTCACATGGCCTATTCGTTTTTTTATTATCTTAAATATACAAACCACAACGCTGATGGCATCTTGTGATCTCTTAGGTGGCAACGCGGGTACCGAGGCAAAATCGCTTCGTGTTCTCCTGATCGATTCAATTCGCCCTCATCCCAATCGCATGGGTCATGAGCAGTCTACGAACTCTTTACGAAACGGATCTTTGATGTGGGAAGGAGGGATTTTGGGTCCATATCGATAAGTTGTAATGGCCGGAGAAGAAGTCGAGCGGAGCTCGCAATTACGACCTAATGCGACGACGACGGGCACGGGTCCCCTACTGGACACCTTACATTTCTACTACATGGTGGTCATGTTTGTGGTGTTCCTGGTAGCTTTCGTGGTCAATAGCATCCTCACCTCCGAAGCGCCAATCAAATATGAAGGAAATGTTAGACTCGGACCCGGGGGAAAACCTCTACCACGATCTGCGCGAAGATACAAGGAGGCGCGACAACGGAGAGAGAAGCTGCAAGACTTCAGCCCAGGGCGGAAAAGCTTGTTCCAGTACCTCTCAGCGGCATTGCTCTTTACGTTTATTGCCAGCGGTGCAAATATTGTGGTTCATGCTCTTAGTGAACCCAATGCGTGGGCTGGTACAGGGTCTGCGGTAAGTGAACCCCAACTCAAAGTGTCAGACAGTGTCCTGATGAACGGCTCCGTCACAGATTTACGTTCTCGGTGCTTCATTCTTTTACGGCATCATACAGATTTCCCTCTTTGACTCGACGCCATCTCCAAGCATCCCCCATCAAATCACCTGGGTCGTTTCGTTGGTAGCAGAAATTGTCATCCTGGCAGTCACAATCTCCTTCGACACCTCACAACATGAAAACGTCAATTCCTTGTCCATGACCAGCAGCATAACATATCATGATCTGACCAAATGGGAGATCATGGATATATGTATCGACACAGCGCGAATCCTCATCCTGATCTTCCTGATCATCTTCTATGTGATATTCTCCCTGGATCGCATGTACAGAAGCGCTCACAATACCGACAGCCATGATGAGACAACGCCGCTTCTCATCAATGGTCATGCAAATGGTAACGGGCATGTTCAAGGAAATGGATCTATCGGCAACGGAGCTGTAACCGTCCCAGTCTCCGAGGACGGAGGTACCACCGATGGCGCACAAACTGGAAATGGCACACCTGCTGGTCGACGAAGCCTGGATGGCGAGATCCCTGCATTTTACAAGCCAAAAAAGCTGCCCAGCGTATCGTGGTGGGAATATCTGAGGGGCTATACGCTCTTCTTTCCATACCTCTGGCCAAGCCGATCTGTCAGACTTCAAATGGTTGTCCTTTTCTGCATTGCACTGATGATCATGCAGAGACTGGTCAATATTGCAGTGCCACTCCAAATCGGAAAGGTCACGAACAAGTTGTCCAGCGGGGAGACTGGTGAGAACCCATCAATGCCTTGGTCCTCGATTCTTCTCTTGATCATGCTCAAATTTCTGCAAGGGAATTCGGGAATCCTGGGGGCCATCAGGTCGATCCTCTGGATTCCCATCTCTCAATATGCCTTTCAGGCGTTGGCCACCGCGTCTTTTGAGCATGTCCACGGTCTAAGTCTCGACTTCCACCTCGATAAGCGCACCGGAGAGGTGGTTTCCGCTCTGAACAAAGGCAATGCCATCAACAACTTCCTCGAGCAAATCACTTTTCAGGTACTTCCGATGGTCGTCGATCTTGGTGTGGCAGTGGTGTATTTCGGCATCGCCTTCGATGCTTATTATGCACTCATTGTCTCCATCATCACATTCTCGTACTTGTATTTGACCATTCGACTGGCGCGCTGGCGATCGGAATCGCGCCGAGCAATGACCAACCTGAACAGAGAAGAGGAGGCCATGAAAAGTGATTCGCTTGGGTCGTACGAAACCGTCAAATATTTCAACGCCGAAAATTACGAGTTCACTCGATATCGGAATGCGATCAATGCTTTTCAAACCATGGAGTACAAGGTCATCGTCTCCTTGAACACTTTGAACATCTCACAAAACATGGTCTTCATGGTTGGTCTTTTGTGCACGTCACTGCTCTCTGCGTATCAAGTCACTATTGGTTTACGCGAGGTCGGAGATTTCGTGACCCTCCTCACCTACATGGCTCAGCTTCAGCAACCCCTAAACTTTTTCGGGACTTTCTACAGAAGCGTTCAAAGTGCTATGATTAGTGGGGAGCGACTTTTGGAGCTTTTCAAGGAACAGCCGACCGTCGTCGACGATCCAAATGCCACGCCAATGCCCGCGTGCGAAGGTCAGATCTCATTTCAGGATGTGAAATTCAGTTACGATAACCGAAGGCCCGCATTGGAGGGACTCACGTTCACATGTCGACCCGGTACCACTACGGCTTTTGTTGGTGAATCTGGAGGGGGGAAATCGACTGTGTTCAGACTCCTCTTCCGATTTTACAACGCTCAGGATGGTAGCATCCAGGTCGACAGTAGGGACATCAAGGACATCACCGTGGACTCTTTGCGAAGACACATTGGCGTTGTCCCTCAGGATACCATCCTTTTCAACGAAACTCTCATGTATAACCTGAAATATGCCAACCAAGATGCGTCCGTTGCAGACGTCCATACGGCTTGCAAGGCTGCCTCGATCCACGACAAGATTATGAACTTCCCTGACGGATACGACACGAGAGTTGGCGAGCGCGGACTTCGGCTAAGCGGTGGCGAGAAGCAACGCGTTGCGATTGCCCGGACCATCCTCAAGAACCCTCGTATCATTATGCTAGACGAGGCGACTGCAGCTTTAGATACCGATACCGAACAAAACATCCAGGAGGCATTGCAAACCTTGTCTCACGGCCGTACTATGCTCGTCATTGCGTAAGTCATGCCGGGTTCACTACCTTTTCTTCGCTAACTTGTCTAGTCATCGACTTTCCACCATCACCGGCGCTGATCAAATTGTTGTCATCCATGCTGGCAAGGTTGCCGAGGTCGGCTCGCACCAGGATCTCCTTCAGATGAAAGGAAGATACCACAGCATGTGGCGAAAGCAGATTCGGGCTGAGCAAGCCGCCGAGAAAGCCAGCTTGGCTGTTGCAAAAGCCAATCGACTCAGAGATGCCCTTGCCCGACCAGGCAGTTCCTGCCACGAAGGAAGTCCCACGGAGGATCTCAGCGAGAACGAGACTGACACCCGCAGTGGAACTAAGGCTGACGCACCAAGCTTAGCTTAAGAGCAATGCATCGGGCAGCTGAGAATCGCGTCAACGACTCTTCTACGGGAACATACCACAATGACTCATCCTTTGACGAGCTGGACTTTATCGGTTAAGACATCCCTACTGAGGGCGAAGCCTTCAACTCACGGGCAACTACCACACATGATAGTTCCTGGGATGACAACTAACATACGTGAAATCCCTTCACCATAATGATACAACGAAATATCATACTGGTCTGAGATGGGATCTTCGTTGGACATCAAAAGTGCTCATGCATTTGCTAGGTTATACATACCTATTGTTCCTCGAACGAGGCTGTGTACCCCCTGCTTTTTCTTTTCTTGTTTTTACGATTTTTCCACGACTAGCTTTTCATAATGAAGGAACCAATCACGATAACTTACAGGGGGGAGGCATAAAAAGGTGCATGAAGGGTGGCTAGCGATTACTTTGCATGGTTTTATGAGCACGTTGCTCTCACCATAGACGATGGCGTTGGT
Organism: Amylocarpus encephaloides; assembly: GCA_019669835.1. NCBI lineage: Eukaryota > Fungi > Ascomycota > Leotiomycetes > Helotiales > Amylocarpus > Amylocarpus encephaloides. Next base: position 16,902 of record MU251362.1, read on the forward strand.
GGCTTCTCTGTATACACAAAAGAGGATAACCGGTCTGCTAAAGGGGTCAATTCGACTGTGTAGATAGTCAGATGCAAATCACAAAGTACGATGTGCACAACTAATAATGCGAAATTTCTCCAATTCAACCGCCTATGCTACAAACAATATTTCGCCCACGTCTACCACACCAATCATGCCTCGGATATAACCAATGACCAATCTATCTGTATCTGTACTCTGGCCGAACGAAATCAGCGAAGCTCTTTGGTTCGCTCTCAAATTGCTCTCCGTGGTCGTGAGCATGATCATGGGCGTGGGGATCTTCCGTTGGGCCCACGTAATCCATCTTGTAAACACTTCCACACTCTGGGCAGCGCTCGATAGGTCTCTCGCGGGATGTCTTTGTGCAATCGGATTAGAAACTTCCTATTGTGATACTCAGCATCGAGGGGGACATACCGTGAGCCAGATGGTAACGTGCGAATCGGCGGGAGAACCGGTGCAGCCAGCGTATTGCTCATCACCGAAAGACTTGACCATAATTGGGTTGTCCATCGTACCTATGTTTCCCCATCAGCACCGAGCGTCTAATTCCGTATCACCCAGGAATCCCGAATTGTGGGCTGATTTCCCAAACGAGTTCGAGGGCCATTCTACCTCTGCGAGAAGAGTCCAGCGGCTTCATATCGAACACATCCACGCCCTGCATCTTTCCGAGAATCTCCAATCGCTCCAGGCCGGTCGCCTGCTCGAGATCGCTGGGGACGGTTCCCACGGCTGCTCCGGGGGGGAGGAGATCGCTCTCGCCCTTGACCTCTGTTCACGCACATCAGCCACCATTCCCTGCCACTCCACCGGATCGTCCCAAGCTCCCGCGCGCCTCCGCAGACATACCGTCGAACTTCTTGATGTGTCGGTCACCGCTGGCGGGCTTCGCGGCGTCGCCTGTGAAACGGGGGGGTGGTCAGTACATGACGAGCTTCAGGACAGCTTGGGGGAAGGGACGCACGGCGGATGATGGAGGTGGTGAAGTTGCGGTTTACCATGCGGCCAGCGGCAGCGCGGCGGGCGGCCACGACGGCGGTGCGTTGGAGGAACATGGCGATTTCAATTGAGGGTGGTTGTTGTTGCGGTGGTTCGATTTATGAGCGAGATGGAATGTCGTTCGCGAGAAGTTGTGCCCGGGGTATGGTGTCACGTGAGCGGGTGATAGTCAGCAGTGTTTGGTGAACTTAGGTCATACTGTAGGGCTTCCTCTTTTGAGTAAGGAGAACTCTCAATTATCTCGATTCATTTTCACGTTCTATGACTACTTCTATATCTTTGCTTATTCTTCATCTCTAGGACGCCCTCATAAGTCGGCGTCAATTATTCGTACTTCCTCTTGCACATTTTGACCCTAGAAACACACTGACGAAGCGTTACGCTAGTCATGGCAGTAGGGACGGACCTGTTCACGGCGAGATTCTTCCAGCTCACCAACAATTAATTGCATTGCAATTTGTGGATTGGTTTATATGCTGATTCCCCTTTGAGCTCCGTGAAGTCCAAATATTGGTACTTTTAAAATACAGGCTGTGCCGATGCCCATTTCTTCAATCCGGGAATCCGAATAACGAGGCGTTCAATGCCACATTTTACAGAGACTAGTGTTAATCCCACGGCTTTCCGAATAGCGGGGCGTTCAATGCCACATTTTACAAAGACTAGTGTTGATCCCATGGCTTTTGGAGTATTGAAGATATTTTCGGTAATAATTAACGGTGGATAATCTTCTAGGCTCTCTATGTACCTTTCACTTTCACTCTGGTAATACTCGGTTCGCCCCGTGATATGAGCTTTGTCATATACTCGGGATAAGCAAAACGGCTTCCTAAGTAAAACTGCTTCCTGTTTTGGCGATAGCTTTAGATATAATACGTATATAGTTGAGCGTAATAATCTCGATGTCACAGAATAGTCGAACTTTATAGGATTCTATCAAATTTATTTATTCCTTACTGAATGTTAGAATTTAGCATGATTTTAGTATAGTGATTCTAGTCTAAAATTAGAACCGAAGCTATCGCCGAACATGCCATTTTACTTGGAAAGCCGTTTTGCTTATCCCGAGTATATATCAAAGCTCATATCACGAGGCGGACCAAGTATCATTAAGCCTTCCGAGTGAAGTAGCAGAAACGACAGTTATTAGTCGTCAACAAGCACAGCGACAGAGTATGTGACGCCTTGAAGAGGCATTTAACAGAGGGCGTGTACGGCTTCCAGTTCTCTGCGTGTAGGAAGCCTGATGCATATCGTAGTCCTGGTGGTGGAAGCTATAGGGGTGCTGACAAAAGTTTACTCATTTACACAAGTAATCAGAAGCACGATCTCTGATCACCTAGAAAGATTAAACTCAATGAGAACAGAAGCGCTTCGTTAATAAAAGTCCCATCGAACGCCAGGCATTCGGGCCAAATACCTCGGGTTGATCCCTATGCCGATCTTGTTCAGCTCAACTAACCATGACCCATACGACCAAAGACCAAGGTTCGAAACTTCGAAAGTAGATGGCCTTTTAGCAATAAAAGCATCACAAAGTCTAAAGGTAAGATTTCATCTCTTCCCCATCCTCTTTCTTCTTTTCTATTTCTACATTCGGCTTTCTTGGGCTCTTTCCCTATAGCAACATACCTTGGAAACTGAGCCTCAAAACGGACAATGGTCTCGGTGATCCCGGTTTCGAAGTCCTTTCCACACTTCCGCTCTGCCTGTCCGTAATTGCTGGCTTGACAAGGTGGGAGACGGGCATCCCACTTGATTAGATACGGTGAGACATCTGCAAACAATCCTCTCGACAAACCTCTCGGTAACGCCCCATGCGAAATGGACAACAGGAATTTTTTTGAGATAGGCATCTTTCAGGAGCAAGTGCTCCCCATTTTGTATTAAGGAGGACATCAAGAGTGTGGGTTTGTCTGGCATTGGTTTGCTTGGTCTTTCCGCGTGGCTGACGGCCGTGGCAAGCAAGGAGAACAAATTTAAATGAGCTCTAGTGGTGTTTTTAGAAAGACAGGCTCTGCCCCTAGAGCAGTGATAAGCACAACTGCATAGTTCCTCGCAGCCATTCGATAAACCAAACTTTCCTAGCTTGAGCAGCGCTTGTGAGGGTACACTCTTGACGCACTCCGACGTGGCAAGACTCGGCCCAGACGAAACCTACTTGATCGATTTGAAGGGTTAGAATGGAAGGAAATCTTGTTCCTGTAGAGTGATTCAGCACTTACGTTGCTAGCCAGTCGTAAGCAGTGAGATAACCTCGTCTGGAGAATTCTCGCGCAAAAAGCAGTTAAAGCTTATCTGGGCAGGGTATGCAAAGTTGCGTAAAGGACTAGCTCTGTGCCAAAGAAAGGATAAATGTCGGTTACGGCTTGTTAATAGAGGTGAAGCGGAATGATGGCCAATTATGTTTCGAGGGTAATAATATCGGTAAGTGTGTGAACGAGAACCAATGCCGTGGGTCCTCCTTGAATCTGTAGATATTTGCAAGTCTATCTCGCTCTTGTAGATACCTGGATTTTGAGACCATGCTCTAAAACTTCCGGATGTTCGGGGGGGGGGGGGCCCAAAAAGACCAGGGACTACTTCCAGTGGGAGAAGTCGTGGTGTGAATTGCATAGAAGTAGGATCCCAAAGAACAACTTGTTGGTAGTAAGTATGCAATGTATTAGCTGAGATCTCAGGGCACAAATCCATACACGCCATCTTCATTCTCTTTCGTATTATAGGATAACTTTAGCGATGTGATTCCGACGGCCGTAATCCCTATGTCGGGCAGTCTATTGTGGCCATCTCAAATATCTCTCGTCGTGTCTTTGACCAGGAAGAACTAGAAATGCCTGTAGGCATCAGCACAACGAAATGAATTGACCAAAGATGAGAAGTCGGGCGGGGCTCGTCATACTGCTGACTGAGACACTATTTGTACACAGGTCGGCCTTGCGAGTTAAATGCCCATTAAACTTCGTTCCTCATCGGCTTGTCCATGAAGCAAGTTCTCTTTACGAAAAACTGCTTCTATCTCAAGTAAACCCACTTTCGTGGAAGGGCTTGCAGCTGCCTGTTCAGTCCAGAGAGAGTATGTCAATCGACAACTCCCGTCGAACGCGTCCGCTATTGGGCTGCCCTCGCCCTTGTTTGAAAATGAGAAAATCAAAAAGCAAGGTCATTCATTCTCTTAACAATTCGATTACAAAATCTGTTCTTCTGGAAGGCTTTCGTCATAAACCTCATCCACCGAATTGGCAACTCAGACACCGTTTGGTGAGCTATATGGCCCCCCTACCAACGTGCTGGGGGATCCATAGCGCTTGCTTGGTTTCTCCTCGTCGGTGAGACGAGTTGCTTGTGGTGTCAAACTGATGTCCTTGATTATTGTTGTTTCCTCGATATGGCTGCCATTCTTCCCGCGGGCCTTAATTGAGCCCGCCCGGGAGATTTTGAATGATACGTAGCAGAGAACAGCGACTTGACATGGCTCGAGAGATATACGGAGCAACAGTTCCATCTCAAGAGGGATCATCCCCGGATCTCAGGGTTCATTGCAGATCTACATGGCCGATTCAGCGCCGCGAGCCAGCTCCTGATACATATTTCCTTCGGCATTCCAAAGGAGGCAACGAGGCTCTTTTTTCCCCTATGCACGAAGCGAAGTCGCTTAAGTCTGTCGCAAGCGACTTCTCCCACTGGAAAGGTTGCGGCTTCGCCCCTGTCTTAGTGGCACGCTGAGGTTTGTTCAGACAAACAGTTTTTACAAGTGTAGTGGTGTAGCTACAGGGCAGAACGCCATGCAGATAGAGTTGCGTAAATACTATCCACCTACTTGCATCGGACAATCCTTCTTGTTTTGCCACTTGTATGTCGATAGCTACCTTGCTCATTGTCTTGCCTTCTTCCTGCTGTCGCGTGTTGGAAACAAAACCTCCTTTACGCCTTGGTTTAAGATTTCAATCACCGCCTAAGCAATATAGTGATCAGTCGGGACAGCTAGTAAAGTGCTAGAGATGAGCTTCCCTCTTCCAAGATCGAACCTTAGAACACCTCCATTCGCATCCACGCAGCATCAACTACGTCTGGCCCCATACCCTTCGACGAGCAAAAACCTCCCATCGAATCATCCGCTCCTCTTGTCCTCAATCGGAGGGCGCTATTGACTTACCTGTAGCTTATATGGGACGTGCTCTTGCGTTGTGTTCCTTAATAGCTCGTCCTAGCGTGTATTGCGACCGGACTATCTAGACCGAAAGTCGGTCCATCCGGGCAGAGAATTATCGAATGGAGTTTGCTTGTACCAGTCTGCCGCCCTCAATAAAAACGCCTGGCTGGAAATTGACCGGGTCCTACGATGTTCCCCATCTTTTCGCTACGATCATTGGCGGGACGATGAAGTTTGCGGCAAACTTCCACCTAGAAAACGGGGTTTCTATTGATGTATGTTCACTGTCGTTGAGAGTTCATTGGCTCAATTTTAAAGATCGCCCTTAAGCCCTCCTTAAGCCCGATGCAGTATTGATCCTTCTGCTTCCTTGCTGAGGCAGGGAAATTCCACCCAGGACTATCTATATTGACCAGAGAGAAGGAATCTGTTTGTCTCTAAGATTATGGAGAGCGGTGAAGTTGCCCCTCGCATACCCTTAGTGGAAATTTGCTCCTTACTACTTCTATGGGGAAAGCATGTTGTCTTTGCTAGTGTAAAGCAACAGGCGAGGTGCTTCAGGGAGACTACTATATTCCTGCCACCTTTGTGCTCTCTGTAGACCATCAACATTGTTTGTGACCAAGCGAGAGCATAACCAAAATCATCACCCTGAAAAGAATTCAGAAGCCATAATTTAGTTTTGTTATAAATCGCAGCGGCCGCATTCTTGTTGCATTTGTTTTGTATCGAGCTTATAGTGGTACAGTACATCGACTAACTATTCGGGCCCCCGGATGGCTTGAAAGGGGTTCCGACAATTTGGGACCAGGGACACGATGGCAGGAATTCCATTTACTTGGGGACCTACGAGGCCGCTTCTGGACAATCGGTAGTTGGCAATGATACTTGTCCTGTCCATCTCGTCCTGCTGTCTCGGTTAGGCATGGCGAACACGTCTGGAAACGCAACAGTTTTGAATGTCACAGTAGTCAGCTGCACCATGTCACCTCCCTTTGTCGATTCAGAAGTTTATTACGATAGAAAATATCGTAGCGTTGGTAGAATGAAGCTCGCAGAGCCACCTAAGAAAGTACTAATAACCTGCCCAAAGACCCTACGAACTTGCTCTCCGGGAGTGGATTGATGATAGGGGGGGTGGATTCGATGTCTGACTTGAGGTCAATGGGACAAGGGCAACCACTTCATACTTGGAAGAGGTATACTCCTGCAATCGTGGCTGGGTGGCCATTTCCAACTGTCTCCTCTTCCTCCCTGGTGTGACCGGAACAATTATGAAGGTCAGTATATTTTCGTAATGTCCCCCCCCTCTCTCTGTATGTCGCACGAGAAGTCACCTCTCCTGAAGACTCCCTGACATCTGTAATATCATGCCTTACAAGTACCAATCTCATTCCTGGAACACGCGCTGACTCCAAATCCCTGATGGAATGTCCGTACATGTCTATCGGCCCCGACCTACTAGGCTACGTGAGCACCATCGTCTCACACAACCCATACACTGCCAATGCAGGTTCGCGGGGGGCTTCTAAATTTACGATAGTTGATCTCCCTAGATCCCGCACCATGCACGACCATCGCATGAGACTCGAAGATATTAGAGGGCACGACGATGTTGGTTGTATCGCCATCTCGACCGAGCGAGGACGGGGAGAAGTGACCCAGGCGCCGGCAGGCGGCTGAAGACAGGGTGGCTCTCCTCCATCGGCCTGATATGCATCGATTATTCAGAGTAATCTCGAATGCAAGACGGGTTCATCGAATCTCGTGCATGTGGTCTCAGACAAGCCCTGCCTCCCACGAGCTTCCAACGCTTCTAGAAAGGCCGTCAAAATCTCCGAGTGGGACAGGGCGTTTGGACTGAGGCTATTGTTGGAAACAATCCATACTTGTACCTCCGTACCTACATCATGATCAGCGACCGCTGTTAAAATTAATCCTGGGCCGCAGAAACATATCCCAGTCACAGCTGGGGGACAGCACAGCGAGACTTGAGTCGCTTGACAAGTTGACATCAGCATGGCAAGACGACTGACAGCGGCAGAGGAGCAATTTCTTGTTTGATTGTTGCATCTCGTTTGTCAGCCGAACCCTTTGGGCCTTTCCTTTCCACACTTGGGAATGCAATCTCAATTGGATCTAAATTTCCTTGTCTCGCTGGACATCCATCCATCAGAGCCTATCACCAGCGGAGAAGCGCTATATTCTGCCTCGCCCAGCAACCCCAGTTGGTGTTCAGTTCTTCGCCGCAAACACATCTCGGTCTTCCTTCCCCCTCTAGAACCGAAGAACTCTCAGAATAGCCTCAATCGCTATCCAGGAAATGTTCTCCGAGAACCCTCAGGCGTCGTCATCTTTCCTCGCTGAGCACGAACACACTCAGAATAGGAGGCTCTTCCGCAACTGCCAACTCGGAGGACGGTATCTCGCATCGTCAATGCCTCCGAGATGGAGACATCTCATTGTTTCTCTCAAATCCTCATTGTTTCCACAGCTCTTCTCCGAATCATTCCGCATGTGGGCACGGTCCCGTTTGAAACGTTCACCTCCACTTGAAATCAATCTCATCATTCTCATGCGACCTTGCTGCGACCGCTCCCAGGCCAGTGTCAGGCCTGTCCTTTGTACAGAGGTCGCAAGCGCTCAACTTCCCCCCACCACCATTCTGCAATCCCGAAATATTGGGCAAAGTTAATTAATTAAACCCACACGGCGCTATGCAGCCTACTGTAGAGAGCACTGCCGGTGCGAGGTTGCGCATTAACGATTTTCCAGTCCTGTGACCTGGACAGTCTGACATCCGAGTTTCGCTTAGTCAAGGGGGGGCCGTCCGTATCCTCGCCACAGCTCACCACAACTCGCTTATGAACACCGAGCTCATTAATTAACGATTTGCAACCAGCCACTTCTATTCATGGCTACTGGCCAGATCTTCAAATTGCAAAAGATGAGGACTCGAGGAGGCGCAAAAGAAAAGAAAAAGGACACGAACACGAACAACGAACACCGAATCCCAATGCATGAGGCATATATAAGTGGCATATTATGCCTTAGCCCCTTCCCCCTCCACCCACCCCAGCTCCCACACCTCCCACGTCAACCAACCACCTGGGTCCCATCTAGTCCACGAACTCCAAAATCCGGTCCTGAAACCACGTCGCGTGTCCACGAGGGGTGTCGGAAGAAAAAAACCGAGAACCTTCGGTCCGGATCTTGGGGTAGGTTGACCATTACAAAGCACTTATAACGATAACCTTTGAGCCTCGCGATGCCGGCAGATCTCCTGCCCGTACCAGACAGACGCTTCCGCAAAAGAGGAGGAAGATCATGCATGGAGTATATATCAAACACTCACACATTCACCAAACCTGCTATCCCACCTCTCAGCGACGAACACGTCATTCAAGCCATCCCTCCCAGGAAGTTGTTATCGCTGCCATCGGTCTTCTCGCCTCTCTCCAAACCAAAACCCTAAAGCTCCTGCTTGCTGGCGCTGATGTGCACCTACGGACTCCCTCCCGGGAAGGCTCTTCTATACCCCCTCCTAGTGCTCATCATTGGCCACGAGCCCCCATTCCTCCATGCAACCCTGACGTGAACGCCCACGAACCGCAAAGCCAAGGGTCTGTTGCGACCTCAAAATCCTCGACCCCCTCCCCCCCCACTTGTCGTAAAAAGGACCGTTCGTGTCATCCTCGTAAACCCTGGACTGCTGCTGATCGTGGGAGTGTTGGTCAGCAAATAATGCATAGTGAGGAGAGGCTGGAGAGTAGAGATGGTACGTACTGTACCGTGACGAGCCACGCGAAATCACCGAGTTGGAAAGGGAAGCAACAGATGCTGAGTGAGTGGAGGTGGCGAAGATCGGAAGACTGGGAGCTGGGCTAGTTTGATACCGGTGTCTACATCGGGGCAATCTTTCGCGAGCAATATAGAACGATCATCGTTTGGTGCGAGAAAATCCGATACGGTCTAAAGAGGAGGCCCTGTCTGTGAAGCATTAGCATACCAAACTCTGACACGACGGCGAAGTGGAATCCCTACTCAGCAAAGCCAGTCGACCTTTCTCCTCGCCACAAGCACCAACCAGCAAACCCTTGAACGCCCAAGACAGGTGCGATTTTTTTGAACAAAAAAGGATTAATTTTCTTCATGTACTAAACATTCCATCCACTAGTCTATGTGATAATAAGTGCTGTATCCCATCTTTTGCTTTCCATGCCATTCCCTTCCAGTTCCATCTGTCCTGAAGACTGCTGCTATCTTTTCCCATTCCAATGAGGTCCCTTTCCCAACAACGAGATCCCCGACACTATAGAGAAACCGCTAATATATACCCGTCTCTCCGACCCGCCGAATCCTCATCATCACATCATTCTGTACGTACATGCCCCGAGAGAACCAATGAAAAAAAGTCTCGTACCCAAAGTAGCACAAAAGTATATATGTAGAAATAGAAGTAGAAGATGGGGTGCTAAGAAAATGAATTTGAGGCCACAAACGCAAGGTCAGGGTATATAGTCTTTTCTCAAAAAAAAAAAAAAAAAAAAAAAAAAAACCTTTGGCTCCAAAGAGAATAAATATGAGAAATAGATAAGATGACGAAATGTGTAAGAAAGACGCTATGAGCATTCTTCGCCCCTGCTCCACGGCACTCATCCGCTGTTGCTCGCTCGTTCGTCCACGTGGCGCTGCAAGCTATATGCGACTCCAAGCTATCATATGAAAGGCTCCTTTATCATTCTATACCCCCAGAATCGTCGACTCCTCCGTATTAGGCCTTCATATGTTGGCTGAGGAATCAGCAGCCCCTCTGCCGTCCCCTGATACCTGGGTCCAAAAGTCGTCTATGGATGAGCAAAAGTGGTGTCGTTAGTGTTGAGGGTGTCATAGGTGTCGTGAAATAAGTTTATGGGGTGAAATAGGGGACTAAAGCGGTGAATGTAAAAAAGACGCGTTCCAGTCGCGGAAATGAAGGACAAGAAGCGAAGTGGTGGCTGTATGCATTATCTTGCTTTGTACAGGGAAAACCAGGCGAGGGTTATGTTCACCGGCATTGTCGAGTGGTGATTAGAACCCTAGAGTGATGTTGATGTTGGATTTTGAGGAGCATGTTGGATCGAAAGCGAAACATTCAAGGCCCTGGGAAATGTTCTCCAAGTTGTGCTGCTGCGAGCTAGTATTCAGTGTCCCCAGGATCAGAAGCGTGGGCTTCTGCTGGAGACGCTGATTGCTATAACTCCATAGCCTTGTCTTTGCAAGCGGCCGATGTGAAACCCGTGCCAACTTTTTGTGCTATGATGCGCCATTTCTCTTGCTCGTAGTCATGGAGGGCCGTTCGAAGCTTCTGGACCTAGGAGACGTTAGAAAGCTGCTTGCTCATGGATGTCAAGTAACCTACTGTCTCGTCCGTCCACTGTGTGGTTTTGGCCTTCAGCTTCGTGCAATAACGAACTTGCAGAGTACCAGAGGACCGACCGGGGAAAAATTCCGCGATTTGTTTCCAGGTCAAATTCTTGTTCTCCTTCAAATCCACTAGTTTCTGATCATCTTCTGGAGTGAATTTCAGCTTGGGCCCGCGCGGTCTCAGAGCTGGTTCTGGCATGCCCGGATGACCAAGAACACTTGGGGCCCCTCCGGATGGCGGGGAGAGCATGCTTGAGTTCGGGTCTTCCCCGCGAGGTCGTTTTGAAGGATGAAGAGATTGTGGAAGACCATGCGCATGAAACTGTTGTTGTTGTTGTGTATGCATAGAACCACTGAAATCCACCATGGGCTGCTGTTGCATATGTCCAGCAGACATCATCTCTCCCATCTGCTGAGGCATCGGCGGAAGACCTATCTCCCCCAAATCATCGTCATCTGGTCTCTGCCTTTTCGTGCCGGTAGCAGGCTGCATTGATCGCGGGGCCGTCCCATACATCATCCCACCACCGTACTGAGGGGATTGGTGGTGGACAATTTCGGGTGCAAGTGGCCCTGGGTATGGTTGGTGTTGTGGAAGAGGCTGTTGCGGGTGATGCTGCTGCTGCTGCTGCTGATGCGTCTGCTCGTGGTAGCCATGAGTCCCGAGACCTGGTACCGCTCCGTGCTGGATGTCTGGATGCGCCCCGAAGACGCGATCCTCGGGGTGAGGATCTGGAGGAGCATATTCGATATATTGATTTTGTTCGTGGCCTGGCCGATACCCAGACATGCATGGATTCCGCCACAGCGAACTGCTCTCGCAGGTCGCTGGGGGCTGTCTTATTACTTGTTGGATCACTGCTGGATCGTGTTGAGTTTCTAGAGGGCTTCTGAATGTTGTGTCGGTTGTTTGCCTTTTAAGTGAATTGCGACTGTGCGTGTTTCGAAAGCCGTCTATATAATGCTCTTATATAGGTTGATTGAATTGCCGAGTGAGAAAGCATTTGATAGGAATGCTACGAGACTCGAAACAAAAGGGTCAACCTTCATCCGTGAGGGGCGCTGTCCCGCGATATTGCGGTAGTGAGTAGGGTAGTAGAGGAACAAGTTGAGATAAAGAGCTTCTAGGGAGGGCACGCCTTTGCATTATATCTATCGTCTGATCTTTGCGTTGTTCAGGCATTGATGAGATCTGGGCTAGTAATTAAAGCTGCAGACGAGTTAGAAAATCACTCCAAGCACCCCATTGATTCGTCCATGGACGAGACGGTATTTGTGTTGCCGGCAGGGTTCCAAAATGCATGTGGACAGACTCTGGGTGGACAGCATCAACATGTCGATTATGCCCTGGGTAGGTCAGGGCCCAAAGGGGAAAACCAAGCACAGAAGATCCCGAGCCGGCAGCCCGCAGCTGGTGGAGCATGGGAGTCTGAAAAGGCCATGACAAGCTGCTTGAAGTAGGGAGGGCGAGCAATGTGGAGAGCAGTCTGAGCAGAAGAGGACGAGAGTTCCTCTAGCGGTCCACCAGCGGTCCACCAGCATGAGCTCTGGAAAACTGCATAGAAGCTTCTGAGACAGGAGTTGCCTTTTGAGGAGAGACCAACGCCTCCGCAAGGCCAGCGGGAGGCTCCAGCTTGGTGTCCAGTACTTAGTTGACGGTGAGCGCTGAAACTCGCTCCACGTCAACCCTCGTCAACCCCCCTTCCCCGACCCCTCTCCGAGTCGCCGTGTACGTTGTAGATGAGAGACACAGAGGACCGACTGCAGCAGACAGGGCCGACAGGCATTGTTCGGCACAGCATGGGGCATCATCCCTAGTGGGGGGGGGTCCGCCGGCGAGGACCACAGGGCCACGCCCATGAGGTGCCAGGGTGTCGTTGGGGATATGCTGGCAAGACTCCTAGAGGTCGAGAGGTTGGAGAGACTCTGAGAGAGGGGAGGGTGAGAGGTTGCCGGTGCTCAGGGTGCTAGCCTTGGTGGCTGCAGGGCAGTCCAGGAAGAGGAGCACCCCAGTAGGAGACCAGACCCAAGAGGCGCTGAGGCTCAGGGCTGGGAGAACAACGCAGGGAATATTCTTTGGAAGCGAAAATGGCCCTCTGGCATCGTCTTATATTAAAAGACGCCGTCGTCCTATGATTGCACGCGTTCGAGGTCGCGACGGAAATGACGAGAACAATGCAGCCAGAAAAAGATCATGAGCCATTCAATATCGGCACTGGCACTGGCATGGGAACTGGCCGCGGCCGCGGCGTGGCAGTTTTGCAGAACGAGAAGAGAGGTTCGCAGGTGGACTCCTGTCCGCGCGTGTTGAAGAAGATTCGGGTTGAAGTAGTTCTCGGTGTCGATGCCTCTCTCCACGACGCGTCGAGCACGAGATGACGATCCCAGAAGTGCGATCAAACGACACGAAGCAGCATGATCCGAAAGTCAGGCATATAATTGCTCGCTCTTATGGTGATGATGACGAGACAGGATCCCCTGGCGCACATCGTTGAGGCGACGGTGATGTTGACGGTGGATGAGGAATCGAGGATGCGCTACGAGCCTGCGATGGCGATGGTGGCACACGCAGACGCACACACGCACATGCACACACACACACACACACACACACACGCGTCTGGCAGTCGGTTCTCCCAACGGAGTCCGGACGAGGCCAAAATCGAAGATCATCGTTAGCATGCAAGATTGACAAGATTTCGAGATTGATTTGCTTCCCCTGACCTTGTGCCGGAGGGCTATCCTATCCTCTTCGCGATCCCTGACCCTGAATGCATTAATATTGAAGTGATATTAACGTCATGCTGTCTGAGCGAAGGAGAAGAGGAGGAGAGAGGGAGGAGAGAGGGAGGAGGAGAGGAGGAGAGGAGAGGAGGAAGGGAGTGTCTTTCGCGCTGACGGGGTCTGAAGGAGGCGCCCGATTCCAGAAGGAGGAGGGTCCGGAGACAGAGAAATCAAGCTCTTCGAGGCTCGTGGACTCGTGGAGGTCGCACGAGCGCGTGGAAAGCATGAGGTTCAAGGGAAAGGATAAGCTGATCACCGTCGAGCGGCGTCGAGACGCGAGCGAGTGTCGAGGGGTACGTCGGAGGACGAACGACGGATGCCAAGCAAGATGAGGAGGACGGAGGTACGGACGTAGAAGAAGGAAGAGGTTCGAGCAGAAGCATTGTGAATATCAATGGTGTGAGGATGTTTTAGGAGCAGTATGGGTGGAATATGGGTATAGGTATGGGTACGGGTATGGGTATGGGTCTGATGGAAGCGAAAGATGTAGAAAAGAGACTGCTGGTACTCGCGTGGTGCATTGATCTTGGCCAAGCCCTACGCACATTACACATTACACTACACATTACACACATTGCATATTATATATATGACACATATTACACATTACACATTACATCTACATATTACACATATTCCACCTTACACCTTACATATTACACCTTACACATTAGGTACCTACCTATACACATTACACACATTATGCACGTTACACATTATACACTACATAAATCAACTACACATATTACCTACACACATGTATTATACATAATACATATTATACACGTTACACATTATACACATATACATTATACACTACATAAATTAACTACACACAGTACCTACACACATAACCTACACTACTTACACACATTACACACATTATATACGTTACACATTATACATTATACACCACACAAATTAATTACATACATTACCTACACATGACCCACACTTCCTATACACATTATACATATTACACACATACAATTACACACATACACATTACACATTTTATATACTACACAAATTAACTACACATATTACTTACACATTACCTACATATATTACTTGCCTATTACCTACACACATTCCTTCCCTACTACCTACGCCGTTCCTTACCCATTCCCGACACACATCACTTACGCACACTACCGACACACTGCTCACACCACACATTCCCACTGCCTTCAAGACTGGGAGTGCCACTGCAAGCCACGAAACCTCAATTGAGGTTGAAGTGTCACCACGAGATGGAGAACCGACTTATTAGAACATGCAACTTAAGTCACAGCCAAAACAGCAGCACGACGCTCTTTTGCGGGGAATTTCGCCGAAAGACGGAGTCCTACCATGGCGGAGGCAACTCTGGATATCATCGCCACTGGAGACGAGGGCGGAACATGAAGTATTCCGTAGCCTTGCCCTTCCTTGGCCGGCCTGGCCTCGCGGGTTCTGTTGTTCTTGCGGCTGCATTGCATTGCGTCTTCCGTGCGCGACCTGCTCGTCGGCCACCTCACATACTCACAGACGCCCTCGCCCAAGCACACACACGTTCAAACTACCGACGACGCGGCTGCCGAACAGCCGACCAGCCGACCGAGTCCACAGTCCACATTGGGAGTCCTGCAGGAGAGCCTCCATGCTCCATGTGCCGGCTCGACCGCAAGAGTAATGTCACCCGAGTCATCCACATCACAAAGGAGCACGCGTCCAAGAAAATCTCGTCGATCAGGCAAATCATGCTCGACGCACGGAGCCACAGACCACTGGAATCATGGGAATTTTTATGCTTATACTATCCGACACTATGTTACACCGTCCCAGCGATCAAACGCCGGTACCAAGATTCCTACACGTCGCCCGACTTGGTGTCGATGATGAACAATTCTCACATAATCCCCCATACCCATTTGATATGCAAATCGTCGATCCACCAGAAAGATCCACCCTCCACGCGCCGCAAAAACAGATTAAGCAAAGTTGTCGTCTCGGTCCGCCCACAAGTCCTCCATCTCGGCAAAGTTTTGGAAGTGAAGAGGCCGGTGCTGGTCATTGTAGAAGGGCAAAGGTATGTCAATCTTCACATGAACCGGCTTCCTTTCCATGCCCCCAAAGGCACTCCCCATGAAGCTGTAATTCCACGTGTTGTTCTCCGGAACGAGGAAGTACCCGCGAATCTTGTCACTGAGCAAGAGTTGGCACTTGTCGCCCATACTCGTGCTGAACCCTTGAGGTTGATCACTGCCCATGTCCTTGTTCTCTACACCCCATTTGTAGCCGGCTGGCGTAAGCGCCCATGATGCGAGAGAGACGCTACCCGGGGTAAAGGACACTGTCATGCTAATGGTCTTCTTATCCCACGACTTATGAGCGTTCATTAGACGTGAGTGTTGCGTGACATCAGCAGCGCTCATGTACGGCGGTTCATTGCCCGAGACTGTATGGATGATTCCGAGAGGCTCCATCTGCTCGAGGTAGTCGTGTTGTGGAAGAAGATGCGGAAGCTGGACATCGCGGGTATTTCCAATCTGGGGAACCATTACAATGCATCGAATCTCCTTGACTTGATCGTTGTCAGGGGGCGAAGATCCGTACAGGTAACCGGCCACTTGCACCCGGAGATCCGAGATGGTGATGAACTTCTTGAGAACGTTCTTGGGCATGATATATGTGTAATGATCGTCTTCCTTGATATCGTCAGACGAGATATAGATGTTGTTGGCCCGAGTCCGGAGGTTTGAGGTTGCAATCGCCCGAGTTCGCCACTCGGTCTTTGAGGCAAAGTTTTGCTGTTCAAATTGCGAAGTCGTCGTTACGATAATGTCCTCGCCATGAATGTTCTGCGTCTTGGTTGTAACCGCCGTCAACTGCTGTTGTTCTTGCTGCTGCTTCTCAATCTCCGCAGCTTGTTGACGTTGCATTGATGGGGCGCTAATCTCCATTCCAAGAATGATATCTCGGACTTCGCTGCTCGTAAGACTTGAAGTGTTCACATTGTTCTTCTTGCCATAATCATTTAAGATGAGATCTCGTAACTGGGTTTCGACCTTGATCCAGTCATCTTCTGACAGCGTTGGCCAGATGTGATGATCCTGGGTGATGACTGTCTTGTCAGGCCGAAGGAGTAATTTCGTCTTGTCTTGGTTGACGTGGAGAGCTCGGAGTATGAGAATCAGGCGTGAGAAGGCTGTGTAAGACGAAATTGTCTTCAGCCACTCATCATAGAGATTGAACAAAACCATTTGAGGCTCTGTCGCCCTCAGGATCATATCTCCGAGCTTTTCTACCTTCATCGCAGCCTGGAAAGGAAGTTGAAGCTCGGAAGCACGGATCGAGATATTCGGGAAGTCGAGTAGGTGGACCTCCAATGGATCAAGAAGACCCTTCCGAGTGACGATCAACTGTTTAGGCTGTTCCTCAATAGGCAACGATCGAATGAGTGCGGCCACTTCTTCTGCAGTCTTCCACTTTGCCAACTGCCCTAGACGCTTTTGTCCCGCCCAGACGCTGGTGTGGATAATCTTCAAGAATAATTGACCTGTTCGAGGATTGAAAATGAAGATGGCTCCGTTGATTGGCTTGGTAGTCAAATTGCCTTCAAACGTCTTGTGGATCGTCACTCTGTAGACGTTGGTATCATCAATGAAAAGTTGAATTTGGTTGCTGAAGAGTTCTGAATAGTTTTGCGAGTTCAAAAATTCTTGGTTGCTTTCAGAGGCATATAATTGGAGACCTTTCCGAATTCTTTCTCGCAAGACATAGAGAGCCGGATTTGCCTTCATAATCTTGGCCATGGCCTGCTGAACAAGGGTCTTCAAACCAGGGAAGTATTGACCATAAGCCGAGTAGAGATTGTACGCAAGGTCAATACCAATCATAAGACCGGTAGCTGATGGGTAGATACTCATACTATCGGTAGTATAATCAAGATACTTCGCACGAACATACCGTTCGATGTCGTGGGAATCGTAGTCGCCGTATCGTAGCTGAACATCGACCCAGAATTTGTTGGCGGTGGTAGGTTCGATGACATCCTTAGTGTCAAATAGTATAGAAGGCCGAGTAACATTCCACTTGTGACTGGCGAACAAGAGGATGTCTGCACAGGAACTGTTCATCTTGTAGGATTTTCTTGGATGTATCGTTTCCTTCTGGACTGTCTCAATACCTAATTGCTCCAATTCTTGGTCGAAAACTTGACACAGATCCATCACCACAGACTCATGAATCTTTTGCCACAAATGGGCTCGGAAGATCTGGATGAGTGAAATCTTGAGTGTAGGGATTTTACCGTGGAGGAAGATACCAGTGAGATCCAGTTGAACTTGGAAACCAACGTAAACATTGGCGCGATTTATTGTAGAACTGATAGGTGGCAGGAGTGTTAGTTTATGTTTGTTATAATGAATTTGAAGTTGTCAACATGTAAGGAGAATGTGGCGAAGCTGCAAGCGACGGAAATTAAGCTAGAACGAGGCATCTACCCTAAAGGAAACATGCCAAACCTCCAGGAACGACGTGGGGAATCTACTGGATTCTTCGTCTAGTTCAAGAAGCATGAGATAAATCAATTCATAATGTCTCGAATCTCGAGGGGATAGAAAGACAATCCGAAAAATTGATTCTCAGTAAAATCCAAGAAGCGTGAGATTGCAATACAAGATTGCAAGTATCTTTTTCAAGCAATGAGCTCAACTAGGGAGAATAGAAAGACAACCCGGAAACAAAAAATTAGAATTCAAGGATATTCGGGCTCGATGTGTGACGGAGGAGTAGGGCGATGGATACACTTACGACCACCACAATGTGAAACGCCGATTGGGAATCTGGTTAAGACCAGATCTTTGGGCGTTCGTCAACTTCTTAAACTTCATGCTCTCTGTAAAAAAAAATTAGCAGCTGTTTACTCAATATTTTAATTCGACTTACCTTCGAACCCGCTGTTGTGAAGGACGACGTGATCATGACGGAGGTAAAGTTGATCTTTGTCCACACGGAAGCCAGCCCATTCTGTCTCCTCAGGCTCAAGATAGATGCTCTTGATGAGATGGTTGAAGGAAGTGGTGCGCATTCTCTCCATGGCACTTTTGCGGGCGAGAAGACATGGCACTTCGTTCAAATCCCCTGAGATAACGGCACCAAGCTCGACCCTATCTACCTTTCCGCCTAGGAGCGGACTTTTGACTTTTCTCCATGTGTCAACAGAAAAGCCTAACGACCGAGCCAAGATGACGGTATCAAGGAAAAGTCGTGTGTGTGAGTGCTCGCATTGAGTAAACCTAAAGGAGCTAGATCCAGACTCATTCACAAGATAGGTACCACCGGAGTCAAGGAGGCCGGCGAGGATGGCGAGACGGACAGATCGCGAGTTCTTGAGATAGACCGATGGAATGTGCTTCATGTCAATCTCAGGACCTTTGCCGGGACCTTGAGTGCGCATATTGAGTTGGTCCAGAAGTTTGTTGAGTGTGCTCACCCTCGATTTCATAGGGGTGGGTTCCTCAATGATCCGCTCAAGAAGTTGCTCCGTCTCCTCGAGCTGTAGATCGCCATATGCTCGGCGACCGGCGCGCAGATGGTGGGCACGACGAACTCCCTCGACCTCGGGACCCTCATCGTCACCCTCTTGAAAACTAGTTTTCAAGTCCTCGTCATCTTCGTCCTCATCAGCCTCGCCCTCGCCCACTTCCTCTTCCTCTTCCTCAGTGGCCGTGCCGATCATGTTCATCACAAGCTCCCTTTGTGACTCCTCAGTCGACTCGTCGGGGATGGCGGGAGAACTAACAACACTCTCCATAAAGCCTGGGTCGGACCGAAGCTGTGAGAGGGGATCTGTAGGGAAAGGCCGAACAAGAGGAGGAGAATACCCCAGCCAGGACGAAAAGCCTTGGTCTTCGACAATGGTTGAACACCACGGATGAGCCGCAGAACAGTGAGGACTCGAGGCCTCAGGGTGTTTGGCGGACTGATTTGGGTTAGGGAGAGATTCGAGTCTATCCTCAGGCTCTTCTAGGGGCGCCTGCCAATTGTGTGTCTTGTTGCCGTCTTTGCTCGGCATGATCTTCCAACCGGCTGCGAGACGTCGACTCACGATGGTCGACTGTGCCCAAAACTCCGCTCGTTGTGCCACAGTGGGCTCCGTCTGTCTGATTTCTGATGGAAGCGGATGATCACCCACCTGAGTCTTACTAACGATAGCGCAGAAAAGGTTTCCATGATTGACGAGTTGAAGATCAAGTTCGGCAGCGTATGAGGCAAGGAAGTCGATAATCTCTCCCTCACGATTGTTGGTGATCGCCGCAGAATGACGATGCCCGTCCCCAAGCCAGAGCCCAAGAAAGTAGGGATTGACTGGCACTTCCTCACTTGGATATTGGAACCCGGGACACCTGAAGAGTCGATACCTGCGTTGCTCATTGTCGTTAAGAGCTGCAAACTGAGCGGCTGTCATCTCAACTGTCTCCCATTGGCCAGCAGCATGTGCTTTAGGGAGGTTGCGGTGGAGAGCCAATATATGGTTAGGCGTAACCACAAGGTCTTCTCTCCTACCGAAGGCGATCCTATAGAGGCGGTCTTTTCCACTAACGACGTTAAAAGCGCGACGTGGACCACCGTCTGGTCCCAAAAGTAGTTTTCCTTCCGTAACGTCTTCGACCGCAATCTCTTCCCCGGTGTGAAGCAACAACTTTGTTCCTTTAGCAAGACAGGCCTTCTCCCAGAAGAGACCCTCCCAAGATGGAAAAGCTGTGGCTTTAAACAGTGTGTGTTCAAGAATGGTCTCGACACCACCAAGTGCTTGGATCACATCGGTTCGGTAAGCGTTCAGGTTCCACAATTTACCATCATGTCGCTGACTTGTCCACCAGAAAGGATTGCTCTTCATTAATTGATATGTCTTGAACTCTGTACGCGCACGGAATCCCTTGTCAAAGCTCAAGGTACTTCTATCTTTCTGGAAAAGGGTGTTGATACGAGGCAAACCACGGTCCCAGCTGTCCTCCAAATCTTCGAGTGTCAGTCGGCGGTTCTGCTGATTGGCTTCTTGTCGCTTTTGAGAATACTCAGTCCACACTCTCTGAGAATCAATAAATTCGGCTTCCCAGGGTATGATGTATCTGAAGATGTTTGGGATTAGAGTATCTTCGTCATGGGTCATACCAGCCCGGTAATGTGTAACACCAACGTCTGTTTGTTTGGACCAGCGCTTGTCACTAGTCGGGATCAGGATGTGAGAACCAGAAATCATGCCCAGACCACCCAATTCCTTTGGAGTGTAGAAAACAGCCGGTGGAAATCTAGAAGGCATCTTTGAGTTCAGACCAATCTTGACCCTAGTTTGAATCTTGGTCTCGCATTTGACGATCGTATCCAAGAGGTTGACTGTAGAGACGGCTGCCTCTCGGTAGTAGGTGAAGAGTGCAATAAGACTGGTATTCCATTTGTTGGCAATTTTCGTGAAAGTCGTGGAGCCCGAAGACATAAGGATCTGGCGAATGCGATTGTTGAACTTGGCGATATCCTCCTCCGTGACCTGGAGGAATGCATGTGCAGTTCGCTCCTTGCTAGTGTTATCAACTAACGACCATACGCTGTCCTTAACCGGGAATTCATTGTTCTGATTTCGAATCTTTGGTAAAATTCGAACTTCAAATCCAGACATCGAGAACAGTAAATTAGGATTATCCCTACTGTAGACACTTGAGAAGGTATCATCCCACTCAATTGTGGTAACTGATCGCGGGAGGCGATTCTTCAAATCCCAGAATACAGCGCGACCTAGGTTAACGTCGTGTCTCATGAGACGCATCCGCGAATCTCTTGGCCAGCACTTCTTATTCCTATAGCCAATCACGTTTTCAAAGTTTGGATCTGGCTGCTCAGTCAAAAATCGCTGAATGAGGTCTCGAGACTCGTCGGCACTGAAGCGGAAGAATACCCAGATGCGGTCAATGTATCTTGTGTACAATCTGATAGGATGTCGGGTCTCAGTCTCACGATCTCGGAATTGGAGAAAGTCATTAGGGCTTTGTGGTGGTCCAGCAATCTCACTTGCGCGCTGGAGACCAAGCAACAATAGGTCAAGGACAAGTCCGTAATATTGGAAGACGAAAGCCGAGAATTGTAGTCCCCGGATCATACCATAGCTATTGACGTGGTTCATATCTTTGTAAGTGAGTTGGACATTGTTCTTCGAAGAGATATAATCAGCAAGATTGTGATCCATAATAAGTCTGAGTAGCCGGTTGAGGAGTGTTAAATCAATCTTTTCGTAGACTTTCGACAATTGGGTTTCGATCATGACATCGCATTCTCCATTCGTAGTCTCCCAGACTTTGTCGAGATTGTTGATGCCTTGTGCCCATTTGTATGTGAGTAAGGGAGGGACCTCGGAATCGGATGGCTTGATCCAAGCTGGGAAAAGATGTCGCTGATCTGCTTGGTACCAGAGATATTGGTCGAGATAAGCATCACTGATTTTCTCAACGGGTTCGATATCGTACACCGGATTGATGGTGCTGTAATTGTCATTCATATCGATGCCAACTTCTTTGAAAGCTCGTTGAGTAAGCAGGAATCTCTTAATTCTCTCTAGAGTTGTCCCGGGACTGTCGTAAGCTTGCTCAATCAAAGCGAGTTCTTCACGCTGACTTTGGTTCAGTCTCCCTTTGACCGAGTAAGCTTCTCTGAGCCGCTCTAGAGCAAGGATAAGAATTTTTGTATCGTGCTTGTACGAGACACTTGGAAATGGAATGGGCGAGAATTTTCGAGATTCAAGCCAATGGACTGTGGTAGTGTAGATAGCAACGGCTTCCTCGGAAGACACATATGGACCATCTTTCATGTAGTTGTGTTGCCTTTCTTGCTCGGCCTTGAGCCAAAGTCGGGTGAGACGACCCAAATTCTTCTTCGCAACGGTCTTGTCAACAGTTGCACCTCTGCGAATGCGCTCTCTGTTGTAGTGAGCGACAGATATCCACCAATCTGCCTTGCTCTTCACATAACGAAGAATGATGTTTTCTACTGGCGCGGGGAGACCTGGAACCTTCCAAGGAATGTTGCTCTTCCAACATCTCCAAGCTTCAGACAGATGCTGAAGCACGGTGTTGACTTTATTCTGTTTAATCCCTTCAGGCATCATATCCATGAGATCTGCCATCACAGATGCACGCAGTTCTAAGTCGAAATGTGACTCAACACGTTGCTTCGTCACAGTCTTAGCTACCCCCTTGCTGTGGCGTCCCTCAAACTGCCTGGAGAGAAGGTTCCCAAGCCATCTTTCGAGAAGAGGAATTATACCTCGCATAAAGAAAAGCCAGACTCTCCAAGCGGGTGCCCAGAATCCACATCCAGGGCCTTTACCCACCGGGCCAGAATTGAAGCGATAATAGATCAGATGCTTCAAGTCCTTACACGATCGAATTTGGTGCATCAGTTTGTACTTGTAGCGGTACATACCAGTGAGTTGTCCGACATGATTGAAAGCATAGAGAATGCCGTCAGCAAGCTGGAAGGCATCAATGTTGCCTAATCTGTACTGAACCTGGGCGTCAACAATCAATTTAGTGAGCTTCAGGATTTCTCTCATGAGATGGAAAGCGTTTCCAAACCGTGACTTTTTTCGCTCTTTGGTGGTAAGAGTCTTGACAGGTTTCAAATTGAAATTGTAATCAAGATGCAGATATGTCAAGTTCTTGCGATGAATGAGAAGATTGAGCATATTGAACCCTTGACGACAAACTTGGAGACCCGCTTCAACCCAGTCGATAGTTGTCTGTTGGAAGAATTTCGTCTGCTTCAGAGATTTCATCAGACTTTGCTTGCTCTGAGCCTTCGGTTTCTTCTTGTGAAGTTCATTAAGAACAAATGTCTTGAGGAGCTTTTGGTATGACACTCTTACTTTCACAGGTTGACCTTGAGGACAATGCTCCAAGTACCATTGTTTTACCAACGGAACGTCTTGAGCTCGAACCATTCGTCCTGATCGTCTGTCGAAGGGAAATGGAGCCCACCAAAGCGCAATTGCTGATGCCGTCTCGTCGGTGTATAACTCTTCGTCTGCTAGAAAGGGTTCCACTTCCTCAGGAAGCTCGAATATGTCCTCTTCCGGCTCTTCGTTGTTTCCTGGCCCAAATATCTCATCTTCATGGCTAATGGTGATATTCCTTGGAGCAACGGATCTTGATGAAATCGGATTAATTACCGGATCGAAGTAGAAAGCTGGTAAACTTGGATCTTCAGCACGGACGTACACCACCTGAGGGTGCGAGTACCAAGGGAGCTTCACACTTCTTGGGAGAGAATTGTACAAGAAGGGAAATGCAACTCGGTACTCGGTTCGTATAGGAGCGCGGAAGATGATTCGGTCGATAGCGTTGAACTCCCCAAAGTCCTCATCGTTCGGATCCACATCTTTGTATAACGGCTCGAATCGTGGTCCCCCGGGTATAGCTACGTTCAGCGCCTTCGCGGTGAGGAAACTATTGAGCTCGAACATATGAAAATAATTTTTATCAACCAAATCGCTCAGCAACTGGTGACTTAATCGGTAAAGTGCAGCCATCTGGGGTAGTGACAGATTCCACTCCTTGTAACTGGGCCCATTGACATGTGGCGTATCCAGTAAAGGTCGATTCTCATAAAGCCACTCGAAAACTGCGCCATCCTCCGCTTCATCCAGCTCCATCTGAATTGGCTCCAATGGCTCGACATCTTCGATATTTTCCGACCAAGATAGAGGGGGTTCTTCGTCATCGAATGGAGGGAATCGCATACGTTTGAAATGTCTGCGGTCGCTTTTCTCTCGTCTCATGCAAACCCACATCGTAGCCCATTGCGCGTGGAAAACAGGCTCAATGACTCTTGGTGTCTCGTTAACCAACGTCAAGCAGCCGTTGACATGATATAACACCTTCACCTCTCTCGCAGACTCCCATGGCATCGGCATGTTCTCCAATAACTTCATTACCGCGTGAGGCATGAACTTTAAAGCTCCCAGGTAGCTGCGCTTATCGCTACTAAACTTCTTTTGCGAAACATCTCCAATATCCTTAACGATCTTTCGTAAATGCTCCGGGGGCATATCCGCCTTCTGTGTCTCCACGAATCCACTCTTCCTCTTCTCTCCGAATCGATTTCGTTGCGATCGTAACCATTGTTTCTTCTTCTCTGCAAATTTGGCCACCTGGGGATCTGCTGGCGGTCGATAACCTGGGGGTGCAGGAGCTCCAGGCGGCGCGCCCAAAGGTAATGAAGGAGGCGCCGATGAACTCCATCCTGGTGGAGGCGGAGGGGGAATCGAGGGGGCCATCGTGATGATTCCACGCGATCTCCGAACTCCTGCTCTTGTTGCGAGGATAAATGTTGACGGCACAACTTGCACTCGAGGATTTCTGGAGACGCGAGCGAGATGCTAGCTTATTTTAATTTTGAGCTAGTCTGATTATGGACTAGCGGTTATAGTGGAGACGAGACATGTGCCAAGACCTAGCCGAAGGCACAACTCGAGATATCCCAAAAATTTGCCCTTCTTGATAGTCAAGTTTTCAACGACATCGACAACGGTAGCTTCACGACACCACGAAGAAACTCAAAATGGCGTCCTCAAGATTGACCTACAGACGTCGCAACCCGTATGTGTCCGCCAAGACCCCGCGAAATGCTGCGAATCGATCCCGACGATGCATGCGCTCTCGCAATTTCCAAAGTAACAAAGCTGATTCATTTTCAATCTAGATACAACACCAAGAGCAATAAGACTCGTATCATCAGAACCCCAGGTGGCGAGCTCCGGTACCTCCACATCAAGAAGCAGGGAACCAGCCCAAAATGCGGTGACTGTGGTATCAAATTGCCAGGAGTAAGTCAAATTTCTTTACGTCGGCCGAGACAGACACGCTTTTAGCTGGAGGACGAGTTGGACCGGCGGATCGAATCAAAAAATTCTGCGACGCAGACATTTATTAGGTCAATCATGGACACTCGTTAGTCGGAACTTGATACGAGGCGACGAAATCATACGGCTAGGATAGGATGCACGGATGAGATAACAATATTTGATGCTGGATCTCATTTGGAATGGACGAAGTGCTAATGCATCTATCTTCAGATCCCAGCCCTCAGACCCCGCGAATACGCGACCATCTCTCGACCAAAGAAGACCGTTCAGCGAGCCTATGGTGGATCAAGATGTGCCAACTGCGTCCGGGACCGTATCGTTCGTGCGTTTTTGATCGAGGAGCAGAAGATCGTCAAGAAGGTTCTTAAGGAGTCCCAGCAAACCAAGAAGCGTTAAAGGGGGTCTTGAATGGGTTGCTTTTGGTGTTGACTGGGGACTTACTTGGCTGTATTTACATCAGGGCTTCTATGAATCATGAGAGGCAGTTGCCATTGAGCATCAGGTGCCGAGTCTTTTGATGGTCTTGACCAGCGATACAGTACAAAAATACTGGATTCACCAATTATTTTGCCACATACCCGCACGAGATGTCCAACTTTGCTGGGTGAAATGTGAGGCAAGCTTGTCAGGTTCCCTTTCCCACCGACTCTTGAGACGTGCTCAGAAATCCTATTGGGAGCTTCCAGCGCGACAACCTACCACATAACAGTTATACTTTTTTTTTTTCGGTTTTCAGTCAGACTTCGAGTCTTCAGTCGGTGCAAATCCCCATTTCTTTTCCCTATCACCCTGCGACGTTCCCTAAGGATAGATGGCTTAGGCGATGACCGAGGCTGTGTTCCTTGGGATTAAGCCAAGTGGTTCCAATGCTGAGCAAATTGCTTCTCTCTACATATTAAGGACAGACGACGAGACCATTCACCATGAGAAACGGTCTTTGTTCTCATTTACTTTGAATACATTAGAGCGCGCAATGGAAGAGACCAGTAATTTCGCCCTTTAAGCTTCGTCTGTGTGCCAAACATGTAACCTTACCACAATGCATCGAATTCGGTACTGAATGCCACTACTGAGTCTTTGCTAATTTTTGATACTGAATTGAGCTTAACTAAAACAGAAAGCTTGCGGAGTTTTCGATAATCGAACCTAGAAGTCTGTTTGTAGTCGAGGGGCAGCTCTTCCAAGAGGGCTTGTTTGAACCCATGCAAGGCTGTTAGACAGCATAGAGATTCTGGCAATATGATTGGCTGTATCCTGGCCCATGACCTTCGCCAACCCCACCTGCGAGGCTTATCAACCTCGTGCACTCTATGAGTACATAGGAGATACTCGTGAATGATAAGTTAATAACATAGCTCTACCTCCTGTGTCGCTTCAAATATGAACTGAAAGCAGTTTCCCCCTCTCGATTTTCTCTTTCTCTCCTTTTCCTTTTTCCTCTAAGATCATCATGCCTTCAGATCAGCCTTTGTTTGCCTCGGATCGACGAGGCTCTTCGATTCACTCCGAGGAAAGAGCTGCTGAGGAAGACACCGCTTTGCTAGGTGGCCAGCGTAATGTCGACAGTAGCCCACAAAGCAGAACAAAATTCTGGAGAGAGCTTGGGCTGTTTACTTGGGCGGTGATTGCGACTGCTGCCGTTATCGTCCTAGCTGTATACACACAGCATCAAGGCTCCCGTCAGAATGACAACAAGGCAGCGACGAAGGGGAAAAGGAATTTGATCTTCATGGTTAGCGATGGCATGGGACCAGCAAGTCTCTCCATGACTCGAGGCTTTCGTCAGTTCGAAGGTAGGCTCAGTAACCCTTCACTTAAACCCTATCTAATGAGTGAATAGGAAAGCTACCGCACGATGATGTCCTTGTTCTCGATAAACACTTTATCGGCTCCTCGCGAACGAGATCTAGCAACAGTCTTGTCACGGACTCTGCTGCTGGAGCGACAGCTTTCTCATGCGGATTGAAAAGTTACAATGGAGCCATCTCTATCCTTCCCGATCACACCCCGTGCGGGACAATTCTCGAGGCGGCGAAGAAGGCAGGATACAAGACTGGGCTTGTGGTGACCACCTCAGTGACAGATGCTACACCCGCTTGTTTTGCATCCCATGCCCGTTATCGTTCCCAAGAAGACTTAATTGCGCAACAAGAAGTCGGAGAGCATCCTCTTGGACGAGTAGTAGATATTATCTTGGGTGGTGGTCGTTGCCATTTTCTACCAAACACAACGTCTGGAAGCTGTCGAGGAGATAATCGAGATATTACAAAATTAGCCCAGGACAAATACGGGTGGAATTATATTGATAACAGGAAGGATTTTGACGGATTAAAGCTAGGGAATGCTGCCAACCTCCCATTACTTGGGCTATTTGCTCGCTATAATTTCCCATACGAGGTAGGGCATTTTCATTTTCCTCCATGACCTCGCTAATGTCTCGAAGATCGATCGTCGCAATATGAGTGATGTCTATCCTTCCTTGGACGAGATGGCACAGACCGCCATCAACGCACTACATCTCGCCACAGAGGAAAGCGATAAAGGGTTCTTCCTCATGATTGAAGGTAGTCGGATCGACCATGCTGGTCATGGGAACGATCCGGCCGCTCAGGTCAACGAAGTTCTCGCCTACGACAAGGCTTTCGGAAGCGTTGTCAAGTTCTTCGAACAGTCCAAAACCCAAGGCGTACTCGTTGCGACTAGTGACCATGAAACTGGAGGATTATCCGTTGCGCGTCGTACGTAGTCCCGTTATTTGAATCTTCTAAAGCATCGATTTCTAATGTTACTTGCAACTTCTAGAATTGACACCGAGCTATCCAGAATACGTCTGGTACCCTGAGGTTCTTCATAACGCCTCGAGTTCTGCTGAACACTCCCATCGCCGCTTGGCAGGCCACATTTCCACGGGACATAACAATATTAAGGACTTTGTTACCGAGGAACTCGTTCAGACAGGACTTGGGATCAAAGATGCCACTGAAAAAGAAATCAAATCCATACTCGACAATCCGCAATTTAGTTCTATTGCATTTGCTGGTATGATTAGCCGACGTGCTCAGATCGGATGGTCTACTCATGGGCACTCAGCCGTCGATGTCAACATATATGGATCAAAGGGCTCAGAGGCTCTTCGTGGAAACCATGAAAACACGGAAGTGGGAAACTTTCTGCAAGACTACTTGAACCTAGATGTGGGCGCAATCACGGAAGAGCTTGCCAAGAAGTCTCATGCTCTGCAGTTGTCGGAAGTGGACTCATTGCCTTGGTCAGGAACTCTTCCTACCGAAGAAATGGTGCACTCTTTCGAACAAATGGATTCCTTACCACGGGGCTTAGAGATGAATCTACCCTAGACGGTGATCTCATTTTTGTACTTATGCTAGTTTTTCGAGATTCCCTCTTCCTAAATACCCAATTTTTGTTTCCTGGCCCATAGTTACACTAGAGCGGGAGCATAGTTGTAAATTTCTCGTGATGCCGAACAACAAACGATTGTTTCCGATGGTTGCACAATAACATTGTTTGAACATCAAACCTCCTTCTTTGTTGGAATTACTGCTAGTGTCAATTGGACGCCCTCTGTTTCTGGCTCTCTTGTTTCAAATACTAGGTCGAGGCGTGTCTATGACGCTGATGTATCTGATGATTTGGACTGAGTTTGCTTTTTCCACAACGAGTTTGTATCATGTCAAGAATGACTGTTTCCCCGTCATGGTACCTTTGAGGCGAATTGACCCTGCTTGCTAAGTACCTCACCAGTGTGAGTGACACTTTCAACTTTGCAATCAGAGTAGCCCAGCACCAAACTTTAAACATCGGAAGTCTGCCACTTCTGGCATCGTTTAGTTTCAAGCACACAACACAGATTGTACTTTATGAGTAATACCCGCTCAGAGCGATTTGGTACTTGAACATCCCGTGTGCCACGCGGATGTGTTCTAGTTATGGTTTCCCCAATGGTATTGGAGGACCTTTTCATTCACCATATCCCAAATGCCCCACAGAAGCCATCCCTCTTCAAAGCCTACCAAAGACAGCAAGATCTAGAGCTTCAGGACATTAACATCCGCACTCGGTCTTTTGGCAGGAGACCTTCTATCCAGGCCTCGAAGTGGTCCACCGCCAATCTATCAACTCCAACCCACAATCTTCCAAATAATGTGCAACTACTACCTCATGGAGCCCCTCTGCGGCCACAGCACCCTCCTCGCAGGCCCCAACTGCTACCACATCTACAACCAGCTCCAACGCATCAACGACCCGGCCGAGCTCGCCCGCGCCGACCATCTTCCATTCCAGATCCCGCAGGGCTGTCTCCCGAATCAGATGAATGTGAGGAGGAGGGCTGTCGGCGGGTATTGTAGTGTGGAGTGTAGGAATAATGGATGGTATGGACAACGATGTGGTATGCCGGATGCGAGGTATGGGCCGGGGAGCAGGAGGTTGGGTGTTGGGTGGAGGAGTTGAAGGAAGTGTGTTTGAACGGGGACCGAAGGACGATCTGGAAATGGGTGCTGAGCAGGACGGACATGGAGTGGTGATGCGTACTAGATTGCGAGGAGTTTGGATGGAAAATAGATGGTGTCGAAGGGGATATGTGTAGACTGTTGTGTTGGGCACTAGATTGCGGAAGTTTGGTATGGAAGATAGAGTGAGTGGCAACGCTGCTCCTTGAGAGTAGCAGCTTCGTTTCTGCTGGTCTTCGTTTGTTTGATCTAGAGGGATCGTAATGTATCTCCTCAATTATGGTGTTCAAGCATTGACCAGAATTAGTCACTGCGAAGTGTCTGCCTCGATATCTTACCCTATGAAGCTTGACACCACAGTTGAAAGCAGATCACTCATCGGAGAAGATAACCAATCATGACCGCGCCGTCCGAGTCAACAAATACTCGCTAAAAAAAAACACATTCCAAGCCTGGAATTAATGGCAAAACTTCATTACATCCTCCCAGAGGGGGAGGTTCACCAGAGGTGAACAGGCGGACTGATTTATTTAGGCTTTTTTTAGGGAAGAAGGAGGAGTCGGTCCGGGTTTATAGTCGGGGGTTTGTCGGGAGGTCGTATTTCCAACCTTTCTATTTTTTCCATTTTTTCTTCCAGGTCGTTGCTTGTATGGAGGATTCCACTCCTCCCAAGCCCGTGTGTATGTGGATGCCGATGATCCGTCGTCACCCCCTTGAAGGGGAGGTCTTTCTAAGAATTGCTCCAACAGTCGCGTCTGCTCCCCAGGGAGGGTGTAACTGGGTGTGGGTTCCTCAGTACACACAGTGGATACATCACATCTCACCACTGCACCATTCGCCCTGGCTCCGTGGAAGAACTGGGGTTTATTGAGATTATAAACCAAGTGAGAGCGGTCGCGCGGGACGCTGATTGGTCGGGGGGTTATGGGTTGCCTTGGTTTAGCCGGCGCTAGCAGAAAGCAGTTGCTGGGAAGGGCAGTATGTGCGGAACATCTACTGTAGTCATGGAAAACAGAAGAAGTATAATGCCAAGGTGGAAAGGTGAACGCAATTCATGGCCAGCTGGGCAAACCAACCCCAATTCCCAGCTCCACTAGCGTTAGGCTAGCGTACTCCTATACCTATAAGTAGTAGGCCTTTCGCCGTCTAAGAATAGAAGAATAAGCTTTACTAGAATACTATAGTTACCTATACATAAAGAATTCCATTTTATCAGGATACAAGTGAATTGAAGAACCCCACTTCATTTCCCGTAAAGCATAGTCACATTGCGAGGCTTGCTTATTACCTGCGCCGCGAGAGGAACAGCCAGGTCTTAATAGATATATGTGGTGCCAACCACAGCATCTGCAAACATCAGAGACGTTGATACCATCACCGAAGCCCCCATAACCCAAAGCATCATGCGAAGGAAGAGTCAAACAGCACTCACTACACAGC
The DNA here is from genome assembly GCA_019669835.1 of Amylocarpus encephaloides. Lineage (NCBI taxonomy): Eukaryota > Fungi > Ascomycota > Leotiomycetes > Helotiales > Amylocarpus > Amylocarpus encephaloides. Next base: position 48,079 of record MU251362.1, read on the forward strand.
CAAGGCTCTCCTCGCTCGGCATAAAAAAGCACATCCAAGCACACTCTCACAGAACTCCCCTCCAGCCCTCGAAGGCTCTGCAACCAAGCACATCAAGAAGGCTCGCCACTTCTTTGCGTGTCCCTCTGCGAAGGGCGATGCAAAGATGGCTTGTGGGGGATGAAACATGGTGTCATTCGCGTTGATCTACTCACAGAGCTGACCGAGAAGATGCTTTGAGGCTGGAAGAAGCGCGGCTTGACGAGCGGCTCATGCAGGTACGGAGTTGTCCGCCTGGGCGACATGGGGGAGGCTATTATACATGCTCCCGTACTAGCTCACCCTGGTGACCCCAATAAACCTGATTTCGTAAGTCATAGGTGAGACTAACCGACGTCTGCGTGGGTACGGAGGTCGGAGGCCCCTTTTCGCTTATTCCCGGCTCCCACCTACATACGAAGTACTACCGATATCACTTGTATGTATGTACGGACGGCCTCAACAACTCGCATGCTACGTCCATGTTCGACGAATCCATCCGCGCAAGAAATGCCGTTGGAAATATCTTCAGCTTCCTCACCACGGCGATGGTTTGATCCTGCTCTTGATCTTGAACACGGACCGGCGAGGCAGTCCAATCCACAGCCAATTCACGGCGTCTAGATGCTTGCCCGCCGAGAGGCTGTGTCCCCACGACGACTTACAGTATCACCACCAGCTCTCCTTGGCCCCCCTCCAATGAATGATCAATCCCACAAGCCCGGTTCACCACTCGTCATCATGCTCTCCTACTTGCAGTATGCTGCTTCCCGCAAGAGAGACGCTGCAAGGGCTCTCGCGTTCATGTGGTATATAATAAGTAACACTTCGAGTCTGGGAGGTCGAGGTCGCTTGATCGTGCTTCATCGGATCCAACTCCCAGGATCCAGCCGCAGACATCGAGACCCGTCGTCCCGCTTGATATTCTCTTCGAGAGCCCAGCTCACTTGGACGCCTCGGACGTGCCTTTCTAGAGACCCGCCCCTTTGAGATATCGCAAGCTCGAGATCAGAGATGTCTGCTATTTCCAAGCTCGCTAGAGTCGGTTCTCATGCCTCCGCTTCCTCAACCCTGTACGCTGCTACCTCCCTCTCCTCTCCTCTCCCCTCTCCTACCACTTCTAACGGCCAAGGCAGTTCCATCGACACCTCCTCGCACCACCACTTCATCTCCAACCTCCGCCCCAGCCTGACTTCCTGGCTTCACGAAGCTTGGGCTCCCATCAACCATCGCCATGAGCGCTTGGCACTCGGCAGTCCCACGAGGGGGATGTCAATCCTGAGCCGAGAGAGCATGGAAATGCAGAACTTGGAATCGCCCGAGGTGAGAGGGATGATGGACTGCTTGCCGGTTGCTGAGGGCCATCGCTTTGTTGGTTGGCGACGCAAGTTGGGGACTTGGCCTCTGTCCAAGAGTGAATCCCTCTCGGCTCGCCAGTTCGCTGCTTAGGGTGTTGCGTGGGTTTTGTTTGGGTGGGATATTATGAGACCAGGGATTCTTTCGGTTCAATTTGGGAATGGGATATAGAGGGAACTTTCCTTGGGTCTTGACAGTCCTTACATCTTCCTTGGGAGCTTCACATGCTTCTATTTCTTCCCTGCCAGGCAATAGGCAAAGGATAACTCAAAATATGCTTCTTGTATGAATATTATACCCACTCCTCTGCCATTGAGCAGGAGAGCTTGACGAAAGTTATGGACACATGCTCGATCAGAAGAAAGAGACGAATTCAAGACTTATCTTGTACTCGGGATCGGTTCTCGGTGGATATATGATCCGGTTGACTTGCATAGTTCGTAAGGCTGAGCTACATGGTCCTCCGGAACCTGATGTTGCTATAGCTTCAGATTGACTAGAAGCAACACGGACGACTAGAGCGGCTAAGCATACGTAGAACACAACGATAAAACTGGCCGCCCCTTGCCCTGTGTATATATACCTAACCCACACCCTACGCGTTCTTAAACCCCTTCCCCCTCATAACCTTCCCCCTCTGCGCCATCATATGCGTAAACAGCACATAACTCCCCGGCACATAAACCGCCAAAATCGCCTGCAACGCCCACGCATACTCCGTCCTCACTCCCCTCGCCGGCTCAATCGCCTTGTAAATCAAGAAGCATTCGCTGCTAATCCCCATTGGATACAACACGTAGAACGTATTATAGCGTAACCAGGTTATGAAGCTGGGCGTGAATCCTGATAGGGAGAGCGTGAAGTAGGAGTACCGAATTACTTCGGTGACGGACCAGGCGATGAGCATGCTGGAGTAGCCGGCGGATTTGGCCAGATGGGGGAAGGTGTTGACGATGGGCCAGACGAGGAGGATGCGGGAGGCTACTTGCATTGCGGTTGTGGAGAGAGGGGAGCGTACCAAGCCTGTTTACACATATTCAATCAGCATTGCTGATACTACTTCCCAGCTTCTTCGAGCTGGCTACCTTGGGAAGGAGGAGAGGAGGCTTACCAGTAGCAGCATGCACCACCTCAAGCAACGCCATCGTCTGCGTCCATTTTGCAAAGTTGCCCATGCCTGGATACACACGTCCAAAGCCCACGAGCGGTATCAGCAGGATCACACGACCGAGGACAACGAGCCAGGAGATCGCGGACGCGAAGTTGTAAAGGATCAAGTATTGGGTTTTCGAGGAGCTGCTGGTGAGCGGCTTAGGTCGAGACGGGTGGATTGGGGTTGAGGATTCGGACCGCGCGCGGGTCTCCATCTTAAGCATATACTTGCGGGTCCGGAGTATAGTATGGCGAAGAAGCTGGGAAGTAGGAGAGGCGGAGTTTCAGTGAAGGGTGTGGTGTTGATGGTGTTGAGAATGTTGAGATTTGGGGGAAAGATAAAATGTTATCTTGGCACTGGAGCTTGAGCTTGGGCCAAGCAAGTTTGCTTCCTGCGTGACTGGGTCTCTAAATGGCTCTGCTGTATATCGTTTCAAGGCATATATATACTTCGGCTCGCTATGTGGGTTGTTGCAGTATCACTCTACATCTAAACTGCGTTGAGCACGACGAATACGCGTCGAAGGGCTTTTTCTTTCGCCTTCTCGTTTGATTTAGGTTCCAGTGGTAGTGAGATGCATAGCGCTCGCAAAATAATCCTTCGACGTGATTTATGCTGTCGTCCTGAAGGCAAGGGTCACAATTCAACAGTTGATTAAAAAACCTCAAGGCATTTAGGATGAATTTCAATTAACAGTCTATGATGAATGCACCTCAAGCCACATGTCATCCTTGAAAGGAGAGATGCCTGTAGATGCCGCGCAACCTTTTCCTGCGAGGCTAAGCAGATTCATGATCTGGTACAACCTTTGAAGACCGTGACTCCCAAGTCCAGTCAATACTGTAGTGTTGAGTACCGCCCACCAAATCTATGTGGTACTCATGCCGATGCAGGGAAACTAAGAGAAACTAAAGTACAGATTTAGTCATAGAGACTATCATCATTCCCAGCATCACCAAATCCTCCAGCACCCCCATTGGAATCAGCGGCAGCCTCACCAGCCTCAGGGAACTTGAAGAAGGCGCCAGGGCCGGTGCTCTTCATGCTCTGGGCAAAAGCCTCGTACCGTCGGATCTCAACGTCCGTGACAGATCGCCGTGCCGATGACATGGCCTCCTCGAAATGAGCCTTGGTCAACTGAGGTACTGGATCCTCAGCATCGTCTACCATTTCAACGTCCTCACCAGCAGCCTCACGTGCCGTGCGTCGATCAATATCAAGAGAGATAGCCTCCTTGATAGCTAGCTTGACAGCACGCTGAGTGATGAATCCCAGATCGGCACCAGAGAAACCGTGGGTACGCGAAGCAATGTAGTTGAGATCGACATCATCGGCAACCGGTGTCTTTCGTAATTGTGCTTTTAGGATACCGGCACGAGACGATTCGTTAGGAAGAGGCACGTAGACAAGAGTGTCAAGACGCCCAGGTCTGCAAAGAGCGTTGTCGAGCTGTTCAGGTCTGTTGGTTGCACCGATGACGAAAACGTTCTTCTTAGAGGTCATTCCATCCATTTCTAAATATTGTCAGTTTCGTCTCGAATCGAGCGAGTGAGAATTGACTTACCAGTCAAAAGTTGGTTGACAACACGGTCAGAAGCCCCACCAGCATCTCCAACAGATCCTCCGCGTGACTTTGCAATGGAGTCCAACTCGTCCAAGAAGACCACACAAGGTGCAGCTGCCCTAGCCTTGTCGAAAATATCTCTGATGTTGCTTTCGGATTCACCAAACCACATGCTCAACAACTCAGGGCCCTTAACAGAGATGAAATTGGCCGAACATTCGTTGGCAACGGCCTTGGCGAGCAAAGTCTTACCAGTACCAGGAGGACCGTAGAACAAAACACCTCGGGATGGTGAAAGACCGAATTTAAGGAACTTCTCAGGATGATCGACGGGGTATTGAACGCTCTCGATAAGTTCCCGTTTGACCTCCTCCAAGCCTCCAATATCGTCCCAGCGAACATTTGGTACTTCGACAACTGCAACTTCACGGAGAGCAGATGGGTTGGAAACACCGAGGGCGAAGCGGAAGTTCTCCATGGTGACTCCCAACGAGTCAAGGACTTCAGCATCAATGGTGTCCTCGTCAAGATCAATCAAATCCATCTTCTCTCGAATTTGTTGCATAGCAGCCTCGGAGCAAAGCGATGCAATATCAGAACCGACGTAACCATGAGTTTCGGCAGCGATCTGGTCCAGGTCAACGTCGTCACCCAACTTCATGTTCTTCGTGTGAATCTGAAGAATCTCAAGGCGGCCAGTTGGGTCTGGGATGCCGATATCGACCTCACGGTCGAAACGTCCGAAACGACGAAGAGCTGGATCGATCGAGTTTGGTCTGTTGGTGGCAGCCATAACCACAACGTTGGATCGAGCCTTCATACCGTCCATGAGGGTAAGGAGTTGGGAGACGACACGACGCTCAACTTCTCCGTTGGTCTTGTCTCGCTTGGGGGCGATAGAGTCGATCTCGTCAATGAAGATAATGGCAGGCGAGTTCTTCTCAGCCTCCTCGAACGCCTTTCGCAGATTCGACTCGGATTCACCAGCCATCTTTGACATGATTTCTGGTCCATTAATCAGGAAGAAAAATGCACCAGTCTCGTTAGCCACAGCTCGTGCCATGAGGGTTTTTCCGGTACCGGGGGGGCCAAACATAAGAACACCACGAGGAGGCTTGATACCGATCGACTTGAAAAGTTGTGGATGTCTTAATGGAAGTTCAACCATTTCTCGGATTTGCGCCATCTGTTTTCTGCAGCCTCCGATATCATCGTAGCCGACTTCGTTCAGGTTGCCTTCTTCGTCTTCACGTTGAATGGGCTCGCCCTCGCAGTGAATGACGGTGTCCTGTGCGACGATACCATACTCCGGTGGATCGACTTCGACAACCTTGAATTCCACTTGTCTCATCCCACCACGGACCGTAAAGAGATCGCCTTGTCGGACTGGTCGGTAAGCTTCACGGAAGTATGGGGCGAGAAACACATCGAAAAGGGAACCGGTGAGACCTTCGACGGTGTCTGCGATAGGTAGGACTGCAATTCGCTTGGCCTGAAGACTTATTAGCATGCTAAAATTCTGATCTGAAAGTGACGACTTACATATTTGATATCGGGGCAGGGATGAACTGTGATGATGTCGCCGTGCTTGACGCGAAGGTTGTGCCTAATCACACGATTCATTCGTGCGCTTCCATCATCCATATCATCATCTGCAAGTACAATGAGAACAGTATCCTTGCGCTTCTTGCCCTTTACTAAAACTGTATCGCCACGGAACAGTTGTAACGTCTCCATTGTGTTGTTGGACAAGGCAATAACGGAGTTGTCATCGTTGGAGGCATCGGTGACCCTATCATAATATCAGCTTTGCACTCAATAGTGACATTTCGGGTAACTTTACATCAAAGAATTTGGCTTCTTCTTCTTCTTTAAGATCGCCGTCGCCGTATCATCTACCTAGGAGAGAGGTCAACAGCCTGAAGCCTTGAGCGCAGTGGCCTTGTAACTTACTACTTTGTGCTCAGCACCAGAGGCATCACTGGAGTCAGGGTCAGTATTCGATCCCAAGGCTTGGTGCAAATTCTGGGAATTCTTACTTAAGATTGACCTTCTTCTTGTGATCGACATGATGCGGTTCTCCAGACATGATGGCGGTGACTTTCGAAGTCAAGGATGTGTTTCAAGGTACTCGGATATTTTGATGGGATCGCCAAAGGAAGGCGTGTGTGCTATTGAAAAGTGTTTCCGAAACCTCGAGGGGATGGGAGATGGATGGGGTTGTGAAAAAGATGGGAGACGGGAAGAAGGGTTGTGGAAATCGATCTTGGAGCTTCCTGAACAACAGCTTGCGGCTTGGAGCCGATGTGGACTAGCGCGGGATTACCTAACCAATCTGGTACCAGATACCGTTAGGCAGGAGACACGACGTCAGCTTCGCAAAGTTGCCAGAAGCATCCACAACGTGAATCATCTTTTGGGCCAGCAAAGAGGCAGTCAAACTCCAATTCACGTCGATAATGCCATAAATACCAGGCGATAAATTCCTCCTGCTTTTTTGTCTAGCCAACCATGATCTTCCGTTATAAAATTCAACCGTCATGTGGTCTTGGCATTCGAGGTGGTGCAGATTCCGAACTAGTTGTCACTTCTGGTGCCATAAGTAGGACATTATCTGTATTTCCCACGTATAAAATCGCCAGAGGCATGAGAACCTGTCTTTGGCCCTCGTCACAAATTTGTATCAAAGGGAACCCCCATTATCTTAAGAAGATTACTTATCAAGCCGCCGCTCCGGTGGACTCCTTTCAATATCGGCCTTGAAGTCCCAGTAGATTACGAGAGTGAAAACAGAGGTCCCAGGAAAGATACAATAACGCTTCCGGTTCCTTAAAACATCAATATTAAGAGCTTTTACACGGTGGTCTTGAGATTAGGCGTGCGAACTCTGCCGAGCTACAACACACATTGCTTCCAAGTGCCCAGTAGCGTGACATCCTCTTTGTAGGAGACCATAGCAACAGTTTCTATTACTATAGTGGTACCAAACATTGAGGCTATTCTGATTTGTGCCACCAGACGATCTATCATGAGCGAACTTGGAGAAGCTTACATATCTTTAGCGAGGACACCTACTGTGTATGCCTATTCTCTTAAAAGTAGCTCTATTTTACTCTAGAATCCTCTCGGTTTGGATTGTATGATGGTAATGGTAATATTTTAGGATTTCCTGCTGGAAGTGCCGTTAAAATGTGACTTAAACCTCTAATCAAATAGAATTTGGTGCATGAGGAAAACCTCGAAGTGATAATCGGGGATCAAGAAGGGCAAGGGTGGGAGCGGCAGCAAAAGTGTACAACAAACGAGTGCGTGATAATTAGATAATTAGCAAGGGTCTTCCTGTTCCAATGTCAAAGATTGACTCTGGCATCTACAAAAGTGCATACCCTCCAGTTTTTATAGTCGTGTTCTCATAATATGAATATGATGATCGACGACGGCGAGATGTCGGTGGGAGGGAGAGGTTGAAAGAGAGATCTTATGCCCACTTGGGCGACGAACTTGAACACCTTACATTCTCACTCACATCTCCACTTCGCTGCTTGGCAATGAGGCAACCTCGTAAACCTTCAATCAATCCAAAGTTCAGTGGTATCTACCTAAATTTCCAAAAGAATCCCCCTTGACGCCTTAGCTAAAATATCTCAAACAGACTGCCTCCCCACCGTCCCGCAGACCGTCATCTTGGGCTGAGTGAGACCCACAATCCCCTTATATCCAACTCATTCGTAGGTAGAAAACATTATTTTTGTTCGTATAACACATTGGCCAATCATTCCACCATTCCCCTCCCAGATTTCCTTATTGTCACCGCCCCAAGAGCATGCTAGCCAACACAGATATTATCAACGCATAAAACGCTGAATTTCCAGCGGCACGGTTGGCACCACTTTGAATGTCAAAGGGGCTTCCACCCCCTGTGCCCTTCCCAGCTGGCGCAGTCGATTTCGCCGCCGGAGCTGCACTAGTGCTTGTAGAAACCGAGTCTAGGTTGCCCGGACCAGCACTAGCACTCGAAGCTGTTGAGATGACACTGCCTGACGTCGCTACAACCGAAGAAGACACCGGTGATACCGTCGACGGCGCCGATGATGAAGGGCTTGACACGATCGTCGAGGACGGCGGGTTTAGCGTGCTGGATCGTTCTGACGGTGACGGGGTTTCGGACACTTCATCAGAAGATGTTGTTGCTGGGAGGGCAGAGGATGTTGAACTGATTCCTGCTGTCACTCCTGCACTATTCGTTGGGATTGCCTCAGACGTTGTCGAAACTGCAATGCTGCTACTGCTAACAATGACAGGCGATATGGTCGTCCTCGGCGCGGAAGTGCTCGTTTGAGATGTCGAGACCGTGATCGCAGGACAAAGGGCTTGAATTATACCTCCATTCATGACAATCCCGAGGAGTGTGCTGGAGCTTGCGATCACATTTGAGCACCCAGCAGTGACGCCGCTCGCCAGAAACTTCAATCCGGCTTGACATATCTCTGAGCACCCATTCTCGAAGTCGGACTTGTTACATGAAGGTATCCGACTATTAATTACTTAGCTGATGTTTATATATGTCTTGGCTGCACTGGGAACTCACCTGTTGTATGTCAATTGACAGGCTACCGGGATCGTGCCGGAGGTGATTTGTTGGAAGTTTGCAAGAGAAAGTGCTGTCACCGACGGCACCGCAAGTGATGCCATCACTAGATTTCCCCGCCTCATCTTCATGATTTTCGTTGTTTGCAAGCTGCGCTTAGAGAAGAAAGAAGTCTTGGACGGGCCAGCCTAGAGCTCGTCGACGATAGATAGAACAGGAGTGGCCTCCGGCTCAAAGATTGGTCGGCCAGCGCCCAACCCCGCAATGTGGAGTTGAAGATTGCTCGAGCGTGAAGGGAATGTGCTTATAGAATCCAAACGTCCTAGGTTTTGGATTTATCAATGTCGAAATCTGATCGTCCTTTTTTAATCGCGCCCAAGCGTTTGCGACAGGAGATGCTTGATGTTGGAGACCGAGCGCGGGAGGGCCGAGATTTTCGGGTTCTCGAGGGTGTTGTCAATGGAAAGAGTCGTTCGTTCGAAGCGTCTCTCTCCGCGATCGTCTGGATTGGTTCGGGGATGTGTTTGTTGTGCGCAAAAAGGAAAGAGAGCGATGCGGCCAGGCGCACTTGAAGAGATTCGCTTGAAGTTACCGTGTAATGAAAAGTGTGCAACGAACGCGGTCTGGTCTGCGTGTCCAGCGAAGCAGGGAAAAGAAGAAGAAGAATGAGAAGGCTCGTAAGGAACACCAGCTCTGAAGAAGAGAACGAGGGAAAGGGGGAAAATGAGGCAGTGACGATCACGAAGCTAATCTGGACCAAAAGAAGGGAGATCTTCTTGCTCTTTGGCCTGCGCCTGTGCTTGTCTCCTTTCTGACAGATGGTCCGACGGTCGCTCTCCAAGACTCCAGTCTCCAGCCTCCAAGACTCCAAGTCCTCTCACCATTGACCAGCCCAACCCCCCTCGACGGCGCTCATGTCGAGCGTGGTTTGCCCATGGCGCCATCGCGGCGTGCCACAGCCAAGTTCCAACTGCCAAGGGGGGGACGTCGTCTCCAAATCCTTCAAAGATCCGACGGAATCACGTCACGATTGGAGGAGAAACGGCGTTTGCGCCTGATAGAGACTCCGAGGAGAGTGATGGTGAGCTAGGTGAGGGCACATCTTGTCCAATGCGATGGTGCGGAATGACGACGGCCAATGACAGAATGATGAGGGTTGTCCGTTTATTCAGTGAAACATTCAAATCCACTGTTTGGTGTTTCAGCAGCAGGTTTGCACCTCGTGCGCTCTCCTTCTCATTGGAGAAGCGCGTGTCGAGGGAAGGGATGTCGAGGAGAGGGATTCGCTCGGACAGCAAAAGAGACGACTCAAACCGTCAGACGAGTCGATTCGCTACCCGCACACCGCTCGTTCCCCTTTTTGGCCGTGATCTAACCGCTTTCTCGGTTACGAACTCTGGGGATTTAAGAGTGACGTGCATCTATAACAGCCTCATTAGGCACTTGGTTCTCTGGAGTCTCGAGCCCTCGAGTCTTCGCGACTCCACGAGACACGAGCGTACAACGTAGGTGAGCTATCGGGAGATTCGAATATGGGACATGACATATCCACCAGTCTCCAGAGTCCAGAGGCCAGACTTCGCCATCTGCTTATGAAGCGTTTCGTTTCCAAATCCGCTTATCCCTCATCTGCGCCATTATAGCAAGATTTCCTCCTCGCCTATTCCCGTGAGGACGTGGACATTTCCTCGTCTTCAGGTTGTGTTTATGCCTTGGAGGATCGATCCCACTTGCTCGGCAGAAACACCTAGAAATGAGGCACACGGAATGAGGCACACTTCGACTCGTCAAACCGACAAACAGTTGACACGAAGTATGAAATGGTGAGAAATGTTGCACCCGTTCCTCGGCTTCAAGGAAAATTGAATGTGCATTGAGGATACAACGAGACCTCAGGAATCGACAGAGAACGAGAAAAAGTCGAACACGAGCTCGAATATTTCGAGGGAAGGCCATTTTTTATATCATTGCGATTGCGTGTCCCTCAATAAAGCAGGATCGCTCGATAACACTCTCCCGGCCAGAACATATCGGATTGTGTTCAAAGATAAGCATAAACCTCAAGTGTACAGCCAGCTGCGTTTTAGGAATTGTCCAAAAATAAAGAACAATTAGTGTCGGTATCATGAACGAAAAGCAACCAATGACAAGTAAGCGTAGCTCAAAGTACAATGGAGGAGAGATATCAACCTTGCGCCGTGAAACCTATGATATTGGACCTCCAAATACCACAATGTGAGTGAGCCATCGGGAGATTCGAATAGGATCCAAGCCATGATATGATGACTTTTCAGTGGTTTTCACTCTCACAAAGTGTCGAGTGGACCTCGGACGGAATCATTTCGGCATTGTTAATCCTCCACCCTGATTGGTCAGCACCCTCGGGCGATCTTGCAGCCTTGAACCCTTTCGCCAGCCTCGTCCATACCCACCACTTCAATTCAGTAATAAAGAACGACCAATATCAGTCCTTGACGCAACTTCCCTCCAATCCTACCCTGTACATTATGTTTTGAACATCAGCAGATTGAATTGCCTCAAAACCTGTATCAGTGCACACCAAACACACAACACGTTCACGGCCGCTTCAAGCGACCCAGTATCTCTACTGTATTGCGATCAAGCAGTCAATTGACTCGAGACCCGGATCTACATAATAAGACGAGAAAGCCACACACAAGATGCCTCCATCAGAGCCCACAACGCCAGTTCGGGTCCCAAAGTCCATCACAACATACACACCAACCACACAAGATCCAGACCTACGATCTTCAATCAACATGGTCCTACTACGAGAGGGACATGTCCCCAAGTACGCATTTCCCCCCGTCCTCCCTCTTCCGCAGAACCCCCCTCCCCTCTCCCCTGCCTACCCAGGCCCGAAATCCAGAATGAAACGCTAACCTCCCCTCCCCCACCAGAATCTCAGAAACCCTCCTCCACGCCCTCAACACGTCCTCCACCAACTGGCCTACCCTGATCCAAAACCACGCCCTCACGCTCCTGCGGTCCGGCGACGTCCACACCTTCCCCGAACTCATGACACGCGTGCTCGACGACATCCGCGCAGACTCGATCGTGGCGCGGAAGGCTGAAGAGAAGGGCGCGAGTACGAATGGGGAGAAGAAAGATGGCGGGACGAAGGAGAAGGGGAGAGGGGGGAATGGGGAGAGTTTGGCGCTGCCGAAGGGGGTGGTGGATGAGGGGGTGAGGATTACGAGGGAGTGTTTGGAGTTGGTTTGTGAGGTTGATGGGGTGTAGATGGGGGGTGGGAATGGGAAAGGGAAAGGGAAGCAGGTTTGGAGGGCGACATATCTGAGGGACAAAAAATGTGTTTTTGAGCGGGGATTTTTGCATACAGGGGCGTTCAATACAAGTAAAAGGCTACGAAGAGTCCGAGGCAATAATTCTCGAGCTAAATTTCACTACTGCATTACTATTCACTCTATTGTTGAATTTCTCTGTGGGCTTTGATTAATTAGTGCAATCTAGTAACACGTTCCTTTCAAAATCCCTGATTTGAGACAACTACAGAAAGGGCCCCCTGAGTAGGTCGAGCGTTTATGACAAGTCTAATCGTATAGAGGGGGGGTTGACATTACAATACCTTACCTCACCGTCTCAGAACTCTCAAAAGCTTAACGAAGATCTCCATTAAAAAAGCTATCTACCTATCTAAGCTATCTTCCATTCCTTCCTTCCATTAACCTCCACCACCATCATCTCAAATCTCCCCGTACGAGGAAATCCTCCCACACTTCTCTCGCCCGGCTATCGTTCTTGATACCCCCAGGCCAACTCTAGTGCAATGCAGACGAAGCAGCACAAGCAGATGTGAAAATCAACGCAATGGACAAAAGAAAGAGATCCCCCATGCCTTGACAACGATGGTCGCTCTTTAATACCTATCCGTGAATCGTCAGACAAAAGAGATCCTCCACAATTTTCTTTAGGTGATGTTTCTTGATGACCATTGTTATAGGAAAAGACGACGCGGTGATGAAGTGAGGAGAACCCTCCCATGGTGCTCAGCGCTGAAGTTCTGCAAGTGAAAATGACCACAATGCTTGTTTGCAATAGCCATGGTCTTGCGTAACGGATCCTCAAGGCACCGTTCTATGGCGCTGGTGCTGAAAATGACCGCCCTAAACGCGATGATTCGCCTTTTTGGGGGGGAGGGGGAGGGTTTTCGTAAATTTGGGCCTGTGGTTCGTACTGCGACAATACTCTACAATCTCTCATCCATCCAAGCCGTGATGTCGGTTTTGGAAGTAGTGTCGGTTTTGAAAGCAGAGCCGTTTAAGCCCAGGACTTCATGATGAAGCCATCGGACTCAGCGTTAGCATCCATCTTGGCATTATGCTCCCAATGGGCAATCTGAATTTGCTTTTGAACATCGAAAGTCTCACGACACGTCCACAGCTCAAACATAGCCATAGCCTTGTGGAATGCATTTTCAGGCTCGATACCCTCGCAGTAGATAGGCTGGCATGGCTTGACATTGCCCCGGGTTCGTGTCGTGCACTTCTCCTTCTCCACCACCTCGTTCTCCACCTCTAGGTAGTCGCCTCGCTCGGCTTGTGTTGGGCCGTATTTGAGGATAAGATAACACGCACGTCGCTCATCCAGTTTAGGCTGCTCTCTTTTTTTTCCCTTGGACTTGGCGCCTGATACCATGTATTCTGAGAAGTGTAGACCGGATGGATTATCGAGAGCACTCTCGTTGTCAGAAATTTGTTCCTCATCTTCAGACTCCTCTGCGAATTCAGACTCGCCCGATGACTCTAGGATAAATAGACCGTTGTCTGGGCTGGCCTCCGAGAAGTTGAACTCGCTACCATTATCTGATGCACCCGATGAATCATCTACTACTGCCTCCTGTAGCTTAGATCCTACCAGGGCGCCGAATCTTTGGCTTCGTGGAATTCCATTAGGTTGGGTTCTGGGTGTTGTTGTAGAAATGTGATTAAGTTGCTGCCCTGATTGTCTTGGTCGCTTTGCCGGATGGGTGTGCTCCTCGTCGGATTCAGTGTCACTCTCAGTAGACTTCTGCTGAACTGCTAGGACCTTTGCAGATTTCTTCGATTCTCCCTTGTCGGGCTTCTTGGTTTGGGGAACGTCAAGATTGATCTCGATCTTCTTTAAAGTTTTGATATAACTAACCTTACGGTTAATGGGTCGGGAGAACCTGGTCCCTTGTCGACGTCGACTCGTCGGAGGCTTGGGTGATGGTCTGAGGTAAGTCGGGTATCTCATATTGCGAGGCTGGTATTGACCACCCTTCGTCATACCCTCCACAGTGTGAATCTTGGAAAACCGATTTACCATGGCAGTAACGGTGTATTCACGTCTTGCTCCACTTCGTCGGTTCATTAAAGCCTTCATTAATTCACCCAGCTTATTCCATGGCATCTTCTCGAACTTGTGATGGATAGGGCGAATGAAGTCATGAAAGACTCGAATCTCCTCATCAGACCACCGACAAGCCTTCATTTTGTCAATTGGATGTGAGCCTACTTAGAGAAATGTGTTTCTGAAAGTAAGGGATTATAAGGCGTAGTTCAGGTGGAGATACGTCGAGAAGACTTTGATGTGTAGTTGTCGAAGAGAACCTGGGTGTTTGTAAAAGGTTCTAGTTCAAAGGTTGTCGAAAGTGAAATCGTGCAAAAGTGATGCTGTGAGAAGCTGAACCGATGATGTCGAATGTACATTTAGTCTGAAGAGGATTCTTCACCTTGAGACTATTTAAAGCATAAAATCAGTCATAGGTCAAAGAAAATATGAAAATATAGTGTTTTCATTCCAAAATTGTTCCACCGTGTTTCACTTGAAAAGATAATAAGAGAAATATATTAGAAAAAAGACCCTTGTGTGTTGCGTGATGGGGGCATGGTGTGGAAGGAACAGAAGATGAACTGTGAAGGTGCCCTAAGGGTCAGACCCCATATTGGTAGTGACTAAGACTTCAGTGAAATCCCCTTACCAGATGATCTTGTCCCAAAGAAGTGATTTTTGCGGGCAGATCAATCTGTCTGAAGGCCACAAAACATAGATAGAAGCAATACAGCTAGATCGAAAGGAATATTGACATTACCTGCAAGAAGAGAGTGTCCCAAGCACAGTTCAGATTCTGTCTGAGCTGATGGACACATTCGTCCGATTCGTTGTTCAATAGTTGTGATGTACGAGTTGGGAGAAATCAATTGTTGATTAAAAGTCTGAGGTAGAAGCAATGTGTCTAGTCTATTTACATGTCATACTTTGCTGCTTCTAGAGGTCACAAAGACCTGGCCAATTCACCAGGTCCGTTTCGCTTAGCCTCGCTTAATATTCCAAGCTGGGACTAAACCACCCAATTTTATAGTCCATTAGCTAATTATCTCCTGCTGTGGTTCATGGCTTGGGAATAAGTACTTGGGAGGAGACGGACGGGAAATCCAATCCATTTCTATAGGTAGGTGACGTACAGTATAAGGTGTATGATCATTGGCAAATCTTGAAGCACAAATTTAGGAGAATCACAAAGCAATAGGCAGAATGAGAAGACAGCACGTGCTCAAGCTTACATTGATTCCCTATCACAATGTCTTGATGATCTCCCCAACCGTCTTCGCAGCTAAGCGTTTCCTTTCCGATTCGGGCAAGTCGACGCCCATATCTAACTCGTCAGTATCACATATCCTTAGAAGGGGTCCACGAACCTCTAACAGCCTGCATCTTTAGCATCATAGCCTGCAGCTTTTCAACCTCCTCGTCCTGGTCGTCATCGCCCTCTGCACCATTGCCACCATAGATGGCTTGCTTCATGCCTTTCATCTCTTCCTCCATCTCCTTGGGGTCGATACCAAATCCGAGGCTGTCCGCATCGTCACCATCGAGGTCCAATTCGTTGAGGGCATCCTCCACATCGAAGTCATCGTCATTGCCGACCCAGTCGGTAGCCTCCAATGCCTCTCTTAGACGTTCTACACCCATAGGTTCGTGAAATTCGTTTCGTCCTGACTTTTCAAAATCTATGAACTCAAAGCCGAAGTCTTGGCAAGTATCTTCCCAGTCTTCATGGCTCATGTCCAAATACGGAGTGGTGGACTGTTTCATGGCGACAGCTAGGCAGACACCATCCCAAGAGTACCCACATCCTTCTTTGACAACCTCTTGGACATTCTTCAGTAAGTCTTTCACGCCCTCGAGTTCTAGAGCATCAACAGGTTTCCGGAAGCAAACAACGAATGCTCCAAGAACTGTCAAGACTTCACAAGCTTCTGGCGTAAGGAAGTCCTTCGACCAGCTGGAAGGTGAAGTAATCTCATCTAGCCATATTGGAACTTTTGCTTTGTAGTATGACGTTGAGATAGAATACTCATGAGTCGTGCCGGCTATTGAGTCGGCTGCCACTGTTGAGGTGGAGCCTGTGAGTTCTGTGGCAGAATTAGGACCTTCAAAGTACGGGTGAATTGAATAGGATAACCTTTGACAACATCAAGCAGACCGGAGTCCGGCTTGCTTACTGCAAGAATTCGCCGGGGATTTGATACGTCCATTTGTGTTGACATATGTGGGAAGTGAAGTTGAGAGCCCTGGTAAGAAACGAAGTGTAGTCAGCCAACACGTGACCTCGGAACTCTACTTAAGAAGAAAGACACAACTTTGGAGAGCGAGGATTGGAAGACAGAAAACAGATTGGGGCGAAGTGTTGCGCGAGGGTTTAGTAAGTGCGGAGCCTAGTATGATCTTTCGAGTGTGTTCCTGGTGAAGGTAGCTTCCATTATGGATGGGCCCTCTAAGTAGAGCTCACTTCCAAGACGAATAGAATGCCCGTTCCAACCTTCGAGAAAAGGGATATCCTTTGCTCTCACTCAAAAGGTCATGACCCGATTTTGCTTGTATGATCAACCATTCAATTGTCTAAGCCTCACGGAATCAACCATATGATATCTTGACTTTTCCGCAAACGCCAAACACAAATTTCCCCGCGCCTTTATGATTTCCCAATCTGCCCTTCCCTTTCCACTATGCAACATCTCAACCTCTTGGAGGACCACCCCGTCCACTTGCTCTCGCCCTGCTGACCGTAGCTCTTCCTCTTGCCAGACCGACACCACGACCTTTGACGCCTCGACTTCTGAACATGGGTGCATTCCTAACAAGAAAGCGATTAGCATTTGAATTGAAGTGCGTAAGCAGAGTATGGATGTAGAGAAAGGAGAGAGAGAGCCAACCTCAACATATCAGGCACAATGAAGTATCGAACATGGCTTCCCCGAATGTAAACCTGATCCAAATGGCTCACTCGCCCATCTCGCGCCGTGACGGTGATATCCTTGAGTTGAACGTTCATGTTATCTTCGGCTATAATCCCATAGAGTCAGTACATATTTTCCAGCAGTTCCCTTCTTCTTCCTTCCTTCGTGACTTGCGTTTCGGCATGGAGTATTGGACGGCTGGAGGGACGCGAACCTTCAAGTAATTTCCCTCGGTACACCTGCCCGCTCGTAATCTCAAGTGTAACGACATGTCCCTATTGCACCCAAAAAGTCAGCACGCACTTCTAACATCCAGATGTAAAGGCGGAAGGCAAAAGGCGGGGTGGGATGCGGAAAGTTGACGAACCTGCGCCTCGTTCAGTAACTTGATTGGGATACCGATTGTGCTCGTCATTGTGCCTGGTATTCGCGATTCGATATGCTAGAAACGTTCGAGTGATGAGGAGGTAGTTTGACGTGGTGGGGTGCGGTGATTGTAGAGGGGGAGCGGTCGTTTCCTGAGCAAGATGCGAGCCTGAAATTATGGCGCTAGTGATTTTGAAGCTTCTCGCTAGCTTCACCTCTGGATCTTACAGTACTACCCCTACCTTTCAACCGCCAACACCATATAACATCCATTTTCTTCATCAGAAATCTACCAAAGGATCTTCTCTATAATTCTATACTGATGGACATGTCATCATTCAACCTTTCAGCAACGCTCTCACTGTTCCGCCTCATCACGAAACCATCACTCATCCTGCCACAAGCTACAATTAGGAACTTCAATGAACTGCCGATCCCGCTAAATAAAGCATTCGAGGGCAAATATAAGAATGTGGATATAAGAGCCGTGGTTTTGGATAAAGATAATTGTTTCGCTTGGCCGAAAGAAAATACGGTCTGGAAGGAATATGAGGTACGTTTCGAGGTTCTTCTATGAGATCCGTCGTTGTTGCTCAAAGACATCTCAACTCAACCAACAGATTTTTATCCTATGCAATTGTTGAAAATTCCTGTTTGGCTCTTGAGCATATACTATCTTTCATTTATATGACTGTTCTTGTTCCGTATGGTATCAAATTTCTCTATTCCACAGCAGCTCTCACTTAGTGCTATGGATTTCCTACTGTATACCAGGAGAATTTTTTCAAGCATATTAAGACTACAAGTACCCTATCTTGTCTCCTCTCCAAAACTGATGGGACTCATGGTTTCTGCAGGTTATTTTCGCTGCCACAATCTCTATATCTCGTGGGATTACCCTTTGTTTTCTTCTTAGCTATCACGAGCATATCATCCGTCTACTTCATCACATCTTCTCCCACCAACCCTCATACCCTCAAAACCACCTCCCAACAAGCTCCCTAACAATCCCTTCAGCCTCATCTCAACCGCCTGCGCGCAACCCACACAACAACCCTCCTGATAGTATCCAACACCGCCGGCTCGACCTCCGACCCCACGCTCTCGCAATCCCGTCTCCTCGCCACTACCACTTCCATCCCCGTCTTAACTCATACCCTCAAAAAGCCTAGCTGCGGCCCCGACATAATGGCCTACTTCAAATCGCACCCCGCGACGGGCGTCACGAGACCGGATCAGATAGCAGTGGTGGGCGATCGACTGACGACCGATGTCATGATGGCGAATATGATGGGGGCGTATAGTGTATTTGTGGCCGATGGAACGATGGGGAGGGAGGGGTTGGGTGTGGTGAGTCCTATAAAAGTTGTTTTTGAGAAGAGCTTCAAACCTTTGGAGAATGAGATACGAGAGGAATAACTGTGGTGGTGGTTCAAAAGCTAACGAGTACAGCTCGCGAAAATGGAACAAGGCGTCGCGAGTTTCCTTCTAAGAAGCGGTTTCGAAGCTCCAGATCCATCAAGTCCCTTTGAGAAATAGATGTCAAATCCTCTGTCCCGTTTCGACTAGACACTCGGGCTTCTCACACGCGAAGAAGGAGCTTCACCCCGCATTCCTGCTCGTCAATGGTCAACCCCAAAGTACCGTGATGCAAAGAGGGCTCATTGTTATTTGCGGATCAGTGGGCAAATCTGAGATAAGATGGACCGCAATGCGAGCTTTTGAAGGGCTGCAAGTATGAAGTAGTATGAAGTGAACTGTTGAAGCGTGAGGATATATAAACTACAGCTAGGTTAGATGAGTAGAAATGTCACAAAGTTGAAAATCAATACCGGAGACCATGAACATAACTTCATAGGTAGTTATTCCATTATTAAGTCCGCCCATGATTTCATCACGTACGCACAAAAATGCAGTAAATCCAAGCTCAAACTATCCTTTGCATTCTGCTTCTCCCCCCCGATACCCAAAACACCCACTGACGGAAACGTCTGCTACATGTTGCTTTTCTCAACCCCAAGCAGCCCGTTAAAGTTCATTCCGTACCTTCCCATCCTCATCTACGGCTAGCATCTCCTTAGAGAAACAAACTAGAAAAAAACGTGAAAGGGGTCTCTGAAATTCCGAGACATAGAACAATTCAAAAAAACACGCCAGAGTAAACAAATATTTAAGGAGAAAACTATCGCTGTGCCAGACACGCATGATATCGAATGGGGGAAGTCGTCATGCAAGTTCGTGGCATAAAAAAACAAACAAAATCCAAAAAAAGGAAAAACAGGCAAGGTTCTAATTCGAGAGGAGAATCCAAGAATTAGCGCTGTCCAAAATCACACAGGAAGTGAAACACGTAGGCCGTCATGTGTATATACCCTGAAAAACAACCAGGAAACGCCACCCATATTTTCTTCACTTTCGATATCCAGATCCGGGGCCTAATCCGACTCGGGCATTGTGTAGCAGAGCCCCGAGTCAACGCAATGAAGCGCAGAGAGATTTAATTCCAGCCTCCGCGATGCGACAAGTTTCTCACTGAGGAATGTTCTCCGGTGAGAGACTGGCTGGGTTCTCGTCAAATGAGACCAGCTGATTCATGTCCATATCTGCCGCCGATTGTTCGGCGAAAGCTGGAGAATGAGGGTGCATCGGAAGGTTGAGGCTATGCTTTGAATACATCTCGTTGAGGCTAGTGCCATCATCTGATATATTCGAGTGTTGATCGTGTGACATGTTATACATATCCGCCGATGCACTACGGTGCATGATCGAGAGCGGCGGCGATTGATCAACAATTGCAGGATCTCCGTGGCTCATGAATGATAGCGGAGAGACAGACGGTGGAATCATGCCTCCCGCGTTGTCGCCCATAGGATTAGGTGAAAGGTACGGAACGGCAGAGTATGGCGCGCTACCATAAGCAGAAGCCGGAAGTGCTGCACTATCTGGTGGTTGAGAGAAGAATGCTGGGCTCGCAAACTCCGAGGGGGAGGCCGTTGTGGCAGACATGGGGTATTGTCTGAATTCCATACCATATCCTGACGAAGTGTCGATTCGCAAGTTTGGACCTAAGGGACCGAGTCCATTAGGCTGCTGAGGAACAGGAGCGAAAATGTTTGGGTTGTGTGGTTGTGGTTGGGTCTCATTAGGGTGCTGGATCAGGAACGAAGGCATTGGGTTATTGAACATGGCGAAGTCGACAGCCATGGGCACTGATCGACTTCTCTGCCTCTTGTGACCTGGACCACGAGGACCTGGCACTGTGTTGACACCCCATCCTTCTTGAAACATGCCAATGTGTGCTTGGGCGTTGTAGTTTGGTTGTGATGCAGGGCGATGACCAGTGGGAGAAACCGGCGCAGAGACTGATAATTGTTGTTCAAGTGGACTGTGCCTGGTCATGAAAGATTCGAGAGAAACAAGCTTGGCTAATTGACCACTGAGAACTTTGGGATGTCCGCCGAGATGATGTACCATAATCTGAGATGCTTGTTGGTCTTCCGTGAAATCACCACATTGGAAGAAGCCTCCGGATCCAGAAGAGTCCATGAAGAAATTTGGTGGTCGGTTGAGCTCTACCACAAGACCGCCTGGCTTTCCAGACTCCATATCTCCATTTTCCAGGAAGATGTTTTTGATGGAAGCAAAGGAGTATTCGATCTTGTAGCCAGCTTGGTCGTTATTGATATAGTATGTCATCGTCGCTTTGTCGGGTGAGTAGAAAATGATCAAGTCCATCGTGTTTTGTCCGACTCGTCTCCAAGAACCTACACTAAGCGAGCGACAGGAAAGATGTTGGATGACTACAAGACATTAGAACCCCATCATAAGAAGGAATAGACGAAACATTTCTTACCAACTTTGCCTTGCTGGTTTTGATCACCTCCCATCATTGCACCACTGCCGTACGGCATCAAACCCGAGCGGCCGAGGAAGTTGCCTCCAAGAGATTTGCCGGACTCCATTGCTTGAATAGCAAGATACTGGCGCATCGAATCTGGAATCGCATCACAATCCTCGCCCGTCTCGATGCTCTTCTTAGCGAGCAACTTTATCTTGGCTCGTCTGATACTGGTTAGTTACATGCAGCCTGCACCCACGCATAAATACATACCGGTTCTGGAACCAAATCTGCACAGAGCGCTCAGTCATGTTGATGTCTTCGGCAATTCGTTCTCTAACCGTGGCTGTTGGCGTAGGGTTCTTGTTGAATTCCATCTCTAGAGTCACTAATTGATCTTGTGTGGCGCGTTGGCGCTTCTGGTTCTTTTGCTGTTGAGTCAAGGTGCTCTTGCGGGGTGGCCTTCGAGACGCAGATGTGCTGCTCGCGGAAACGGACGCGGTTGGGCTAGGTGTCGACGACATTTTGATAACGGCGTCTTCCTGAGATATCTCGGACATATTGTCGTTTGGCGTAGTCATATGTATATTTCGCACTCGCGTGACTTTATGTGCCTCTAATAATCTCAAGTATGTTGGACGGTATAATCGTATCGGAGTGAATGTTCGCGATGTCGAGCGTTCTGTAGGGATGGAATAAGTCGATCGATATCGAGGAAACACAAAATTGGTGTGTTAGAAGTGTGGTAAATGTTGTTCGCTGAATCTGGCAGGAAGCTGAAGGTTATGATTGATGGAAGAATGTTGGTATGATAATGGTCCAAAAATGGCTCGATAAAAGGTTCGATATAAGGAGTGATTGGTGAAAGTTGTGAAATCAAAGACTGGTCAAGCCGAAGGAGTGTAATGGACACCGAAAGGAGTGGCGGTTATCCGTGAAATGGCTAGGAAAGAAAAAAGGGCAAATAGAAGAGGTTATCACACAGCAATTGTTGAGTCGGTGTGGAAAGAAAGAGGAGAGGCAGCGAGAGAGATCCGAAGTAAAGGAGAACGTGCCTGAGTATTAGCGTGGTAGACCCATTTATTGATTGGCTGGGGTCGACCCGCGCAGTTCAAGCGGCCACTTCGAGACGCTTCAAAACTTTCGACCAGCACAAACCACAAGCATCCACCGATACTGGATTTTGGAAGAGTCATGTCGCGACTACTCGAGCTGTAATTCTCTTATTATTTCTCCATACAAGGCCATTTGTTCTTCTCAATAAGCAAACATGGAACTTCAACGTCCTCTCTACCCAACTCCCTCTGAGGCTATTCCGCACGTCTTTCATGCGCCCCTCTCTGGTCCCTTCCGCCTCTCGGCCTCGTCCACTCCACTCACCAGGCAGGCCTCAAACCCCTCGGAAAACTGACCTCCAAGAATACAGAGCATGAGGATGTTGATTGAATCCTCGTCTTCGTCCTCGCCGCGTCCGCCATCCACAGCAGCCAACTCCAAAGGGCCAACCCGCATAAGGCCCCCATATCGAGCCCGCAGCCGTGTCTGTTTGTAGCTTCTTTCGTCCCATCTTTTATCCATGAATCCAAAATGCTCTCGATACCACGTCAAGAAGAAGCTGGAAGAAGCTGGAAGGCAGCTGACTGGCCAGACAACTTCCCTGCTGACTCTCCAGTCTCCGCCCAAGCTGCGGTCCTTGTCAGACTAGCACGGGGAGGAGCAAACAGTCAACTTCCTCGTAAGTCGTCAGTGGATTCACGATCCTAGTTCGCGCCTAGCCCCTGAAAAAGGGGAAGTGAGAAGTTCAGACTCTCTTGCAACTTCTTGGATCGCCGCCCAGGTTCTCAAGGACGCCCGTCGCCTGTATGTAGTACACCCGCGCTGTTGGACCATATATGATGATACACACCACACAGATTCCACTGAATCGTCAGGTTGGGTTCTTTCAGAGTCTTTCGGTCTTTCAGAGAACCTTAACCTAACGATTCGCAAGAAGCTGCTTGCTGGGCCACAGGGGTAAAGTGGTGCGGCAGCTCGTCCCTACAGAGTATGCAGCCACGACGATGCACTGTCAGGGGCAAGATGTAGCTACGTGTAGGTACATGTACTCTGACACAGTGCTACTTTGCCTCTCCTGCTGGCTTCACAATGCAACTATCCGGTCCGGGCAAGCAAAGCGAGGGGAAGAAAGCTCTCCCCAGGCCTGTTTAGAGACACCACATCATTACCCTCGAGGACGGTGTACCTGACCCATCGGCATCTCTGTACGCCTTACAGTAGCAAAGAGCACCACGAGAACCCATGACCTCGCCTACAGTACTTCGTACTCCGGAGTACATGTGCCGCTCAATCGATAGAGAGATCCTTGAAGGATCCTCAGCTACCGCTGGATTCTGGAAGCATTCTTTGCCGCCTCCGAGTGCCCAGTGAGGACTTGAGCAGCAGGATTATCAAGCCTGGCCGGACCGACAAAAATAGATCGTCTACTCCGTGTCTACAGTACGTTGTACCCCGTACGGAGTAGACCTGCTTTCCAAACCCACCGGGCCGCCACGAATGACCATCGTTACTGGCATCGTAACCGCAAGTTTTCTGATCCTGATCTAGCCGGCGGCTTTTGCTCTGGTGCCAGATGGCCTGGTGCGCGCTTACACGTAGCTAACGACTCGTCACGAGTCGAGTAAGTTGGCTATGCCAAGTCAGCTAGCCGGAGGGGTAGAAAAGGGGGAGGCTTCATGATTCGAGCCAATGAGAACAAAGCCTTCCTGGCTTCTTTACTTGTCGTCCGGTCTCAGATTCCACGAACTCTTTTGCACACCCCACCTGGGCCCACCATGAAACGAATCGATGCTCAGCCGCTCGACAAATCAACTTTCTCGGGATATCCTCAGATGGGCTGACACCGATGTACTCTGTGCCTCCCAAACGGCTGGGTGGGGGGCCCATGAAGAGCGCCACCAACAAAAGAGTCATAGCCAGAAAAAGAGCCATCCCCATTTTCCTCCGTTTTAAAACGCCGTGATGTGCACGACGAGCAGGAGAATTTTTATGTTTGTTCCGAGGAAGTCGGAGGAACGGCTTGAGGGGACCCTGCCCTGCTCCAGAGCAAGGGGCATTTCATGCATGGCATGGGATGGCGACATCTCGAGAACTGCCAGTTCTCCTGTCCTTTCGGCATCGACGACGTTTCTGGCACCTTTTAACATGGAAAGAGCCCCAAATATCGAGGTTCGATGTCCCCAACATCAAAACAGGGTCTTACAATCTTCGAAGAGCCTCATATCCTTCACTCAACAGCAAATGGAAATTGACTCCTGTTGTCTGAAAATAAAGGCACTGCGACGTCATGCACGCGTAGGGCGCTATGATTCCGTCTGTGGTCTTTTCGGACGGCCAAGATATTATGCCTTTCGAGGTCACGCAACGCATTTTCAGAGCGCGTTTGATCGCACCCTACCTCAAACCTTAGTCTTCTTTTCAGCCTCTATCTACGGTCTACCATGACAAGATCTGTAGCAATATGCTAGAAAGGTATTGGCATAACAGTCTACAGGCGCTTCTTCCTGTGTTCAAGTCTACAAAGCCAGTGCACTCACCGCTGGCTTGAGATCCACAGCGGGTAATCCAAGTCTTTTCTAAGTTCTCATATTTCTCTATGTGGATACCTTAACATGTGTGTGGACTTGAAGTTGGCAACAATGTTGGAATGCCCTCTTGTCCTGTCTTCAGTCGATAACCACGTTTCTTTTCTGGCGACCGAGTGGAGAATACAAGGAGTCTAGTTTTTTCAATTCGGGACCGAGGCTATTCAAATATAACCTTTGAAGCCTAGTGCGTTCTGTTTTGTGTCCTGAATAGAAACAGGAAGCTGCACTGTTTTCTGTTTAGCCGAGGTGCCCTGGGTTGAGGAAGTTCTCTGGTTTTTTGTAGGCGAACCATCTAAAGGGAGCGCAGAGAATCGGGCTCATCGTCATGCCGTTTTGGGATTAGTCCTCTTTGAACAAAGTACGTACCCTAATCTGATCTAGTAAAATCATTCGGTTCTTCCTCAACGCGTATATTTGTCACCATCTTTAGCGCAAAGTTTGAACTACCTTCCGTCTTTACCCCCCTTGTCTAGGTCCTATATTTATATGCCTTACAATTTAGGGAATCATTGATTAGGTTCTTCATCTTGAGATATGACAATTGGTCTATGTTCTATCCTTTGCAAGGGAAGACAATTCGGTCAATCCTCCTCTACGGAAATAGGTAAATGACCTAGTGTTACTATAATGTTAAAGACAATCGGCTGGAATGGCCGGCCTAAAATAGGCGAACTAACGAAGTTCTTCTACACGGATCTAACTACTTAACAGAACTGATCGTTCTTCTACAACTCTACGAATCATCGGCTAAATCACCCATCAAATGAAGAAACAGGTACAAAATTTTACGATTTCTCATGAGAACTTAGTAAGACCTATTACCAAGCAACGAAGACCCTACTTGGGTCTAATCGGAATCTTGAGGTAATCACGATTTACTATACATGGTGCACACGAAGGTAGATTAAAATTGTTTACCTAAATTTATCAATTCGACCCCATATTTCTCTTCATCGGAGAATCGATATCCGGCGAGACATCTGGAAACGATGACTTCCGAGTGCGAAGGGCGGAAAGACCTCAATCATGGCCGGCTTACCAGGCTGTGCTATGTATATGAGTGCCGTCTCACCACATCGGCGCTTACTGTTCTGATGTTGGGTGGTAGAGTACAAGCGCTAGCGAGAAAGTGTCGATTGGTTCTGTAGATGGGGCCGCGGACTTAAGGTTGTTGTTGGTGTTATTGGATTTAAGTCAAGATGCTTGGTCTGGGATATTGCTACTAAGTGGTTTCGTGAACACTGCAAGAAGCTCAACACCACGATTGTTCGAGAAATGGATCTAAGAAAGACCGAGGGTTTCACTTAATTGTAATAGTTTAAATACTCATAAACCTGGCTAGGAGTTGTGTGTTAAGCTTTTATTTCAGGAAAGCACCCCATGAAAGATTAATCACCCCGGTTGATAGAGCAAAGTTCCATTGCAGAAGACATAGCAACGAGAGTTCAAAAATGTGGCGTTTTAGGAATACACTCCCGCTAGAACACTAACGTTAAGTGCAAAGATATAACCCTACGCGATTCCAATATGATCGACACTATAACTCCACTAAATGTGCTTATTTTACTAACATACGAGTTTAGGGTAGAAGGGATACATCTTTTCTCAAAAGAGAAAGGCACGTTAGAAAACCAATCGCCTGTGATCAAAAGAACTCCCCTAGAATGCCCCAAAGGGTGCTCAAAAGCCGCGCAGGATGCCTGAGAAAGTTTCATCATGCCATAACTGTTGATGGCAATATCTGTCACAAGAAATAAAGCTGGGAAAGCAGAGGAAAAGTGGAAGATGGCGTCTAGAAGAAGATGGATATCAAAAGGCACCAGGCGATCATTTTGTCCCGATGTTTCCATCTCCGTGATTGGCATACGAGTGACGCAAAGCAGAATTATTGTTCTTTTGATATGCCGCCAACCAAGCTTTCAAAGCAGTCTCCTGGTCGATCCTAGGTACGCTCAATGAGAAGCGGCTGGTTAATCGAAAGATTGACCTTGAGGCGCGTTAGGATAGCAAAATGGTGGACAGTAGCTCATGCCAGAGTCCACGTTGTAGTAGGAACTTAGTCTTGGTCACACCACCCGTGGTTCATGATGAGTAGATATAGGAGCAATTGGCCGCTTTCGGGTCGATTCCAACTCTCGAGATGACATCGTGGATCATTCTGCGTGAGCCGGGCAGGAAATTTCAATGCACAATGGCTTGCAATTATTTAAGAAAACAGAGGATATTAGTGTCTGTTTTGTCCTACTCTGAGGAGGTTATAGTCTAGTCTTCAGTTAAGACTACTTGTATAAATTCTGCATACATCTAAGCCTCTCCGATTTGGGTTCAAAGTAAAGGAAAGAAAGTTCTGATTATTACTCTATGATTTGAAAACGCCTGATATGATCATCTATACATATAGAGAATGATCAAGCCGATCCTTTGGGTAAAGTAAAGAGATCAATCTTCATTGTCCAACGATATTAAGAACCCTGACTATGAATCTATGTACTTGAAGAGGAGTATCAACCAACTTTTGGAAACTTCTAAATCGAGGAGTATCACATGATTCATGAATTGATTTTGACGCTCATGTGACATGTGAGGTGTGCTAATAATAAGATACGTGTTACCAACAAGAATCCAGAGCCTTGTCAAGATTACTTGGCTGCTAATATGCCATTGACTGCTTGCTCTAACAATCCATCATCAATTCCTCTGTAAGGACTGATAATGTGACACCGGTTCCTCATGGCTAAGACAAGGCTGAACAGGGTCGCATTTTAAGTATATTTATACACGTGGCTTGGCGCTACTACTCGTACTGATCGACTGCGCCCACACGAAGAGCGCCTCCAACAATCCTGCTAATGACGGCAACCGCGACGATACTACGATGGCGGAGAACGTAGGAAATGGGGCTAGGTCATCCTCAACAAGGAGAGCATCAACAGACCCAGTGCATCCCTCTGTCACCATGGACAGACGCGCCTCAGCGGATCGAGATGCTCCCCGAGTTCGCTTCTCCGAAGATCTTGACAGGGCTGTATCAGCCGCCTCTCCTGGACAGCGACCTGGGACGCCGAATCTGTCGCTGGATACGAGCGCAAGTGTGAGGAGTGTGAATGATCGCGGGCCAACGACAACAGAGAATCTAATTGGAGAGACGAGGAGTCCCATCTCCCCTCAGTCTCCAACTTCGCCAAGGACGAGGGATCGAGGATATTCGTTGAGAAGGACGTTATTTAATCGGAGCATAAACACTCACTCAGAGAGCAACCCAATCGAATTGGCGGAGGCAGGCTCGTCGAGAGACAATGGAGACAATAGGCATGGCTCGGAGGGAGGGAAGCGAAAACGCACGCCGGCAGTCACTGTCTCTCCAGTATTGAAAAGTGGGTTGGAAACAACTGCTATACCGTCCGCAGAAGAAAATGCGGCCTCAAGTCATAAGAAGGGCAAAGACCAGAAGACGTTCGGGACATTGAGCTTGCCAAATTACTCAACCTGGGTTAGAAGAAGGCCACAAAACCATCCTTACGCGCGAGCGGCGAAGAAAGTATTTAAGGAACGAATTAAACCGTTGTTTGAACCGAGGCCTATTCCACCATCGAAAGACGGAAGACATATTGATTTGGATGCTTCAAGAAAAGCGGCACTGATTGATGAGAGGACCGGGCACGAATATATTGGCAATACGATTCGATCGAGTCGATATACACTATGGAACTTCTTTCCTCGACAATTCCTCTTTCAGTTCACGAAACTTGCCAACGCCTACTTCCTCTTGATCTCTATTCTCCAAATGATCCCCGGCTTGAGTACCACTGGAAACTACACGACTATTGCCCCCCTAATGGTTTTTGTGTTCATCAGCATGGGCAAGGAGGGCTACGATGACGTCCGTCGTTACAAATTGGATCAAATCGAGAATAACAAGAAGGCTTTGGTTCTTCACGCTTATAGACCGAGTGAAGCCACGCACCAGTCCGAAACCTCCAAAGGCTGGGTCTTGCGCGGAATGGCCCTCGCAACATCAAAGAATGAACCAGTGGTCTCATTTCAATCTAATCAGGAAGGCCTCAAGCACTGGGCAGCTTTGAAGTGGAAGGATGTTAAGGTT
Source organism: Amylocarpus encephaloides (assembly GCA_019669835.1). Taxonomy (NCBI): domain Eukaryota; kingdom Fungi; phylum Ascomycota; class Leotiomycetes; order Helotiales; genus Amylocarpus; species Amylocarpus encephaloides. The sequence continues at coordinate 76,951 of MU251362.1, forward strand.
GGAGACATCGTCAAGCTAGAACGAGACGATGATGTCCCAGCTGATATGGTCCTCATCCATTCCGACGGACCAAACGGTATTGCATACATCGAGACTATGGCTTTGGATGGAGAAACAAACCTCAAGAGCAAGCAAGGACCTCCGCCCCTGGTCAAGCGATGCAAGACTGTTGAAGATATAGGTAGCTGTCGTGCTACGATTGTAGCAGAGGACCCAAACATCGACCTCTATAACTTTGAAGGGAAAGTCACTGTGGCCGGCGAGACTATGCCATTGACGACTAATGAAATCGTTCTAAGAGGGAGTGCCCTGAGAAATACCTCTAAAGCTATAGGGATGGTAATAAACACGGGCGAAGACTGCAAAATCAGAATGAACGCCAACAAGAACCCTCGAATCAAAGCACCGGCAATGCAATACATAACGAATAAGATCGTTATAATGCTTGTCATCTTTGTTGTCATACTCGCTCTGTTTTGCTCTATTGCGTACGAGATATGGTCAGCAAATGTTGAAGACCACTCTTGGTACCTGCGTCGAGCAAGTGTGCCATTCAGTCAGATCATCATTGGCTTCATCATCCTTTACAACACTTTAGTCCCTCTTTCTCTTTATGTCAGTTTAGAAATCATCAAGGTCGGCCAGCTCTTGCTCATGGCCGATGTTAAAATGTACGACTCAACTTCCAATACTCCGATGGTTTGCAATACGACTACGATTCTGGAAAACTTGGGCCAGGTTGACTATATCTTCTCTGACAAGACAGGCACACTAACAGACAATATTATGCGCTTTCGCAAGCTCAGTGTAGCTGGTTATGCATGGCTGCACGATTTCGACCTGCAAAAAGAGGCAGCCGAGAAGCAAGAAAGAGATGCCAACAATAAGGACCAGAAAAAGCACAAAGGCAAAGGCGTGACCAGAACTCGATTTGCTAGAAAGTCTAGTTCGGCTCCTGGCGGACAGGACAACGCTAAAATGTCAACCGATATGAAATCACCAAATTCTGCATCTGGCTCAATTCGCAGATCAGGCTCAGTGTGGAAATCGACAGCTCGACCTTCGAAAGGTCAACACGAGCTCAGAACCGAAGAAATGCTGAGATTTATGCAGTCCAAACCACACAGCATCTTCACAAAGAAGGCCAGATTTTTCCTATTATCCCTTGCACTTTGCCATACATGTCTTCCAGAAGTGCAAGAAGATGGCGAGATTGAGTTTCAAGCTGCGTCGCCTGACGAGTTGGCTCTCGTCAAGGCCGCTCAGGAGCTCGGATTTCTGGTTATCGATCGACCAGCCCGGTCGATCACTCTATCCTACACAGGGGCTACCGATTCTTCGGAGAATATCTCTGAAACATACGATGTCTTGGATGTAATAGAGTTTTCAAGCAAGAGGAAGCGCATGTCTATTATTGTTAGATTTCCTAATGGTAAGATCTGCATATTTTGTAAAGGTGCGGATTCTGCTATCTTGCCTCGACTCAAACTTGCTACTTTGGCCATTGAGAAAGCATCGGAAGTTGTCCGTCGGTCCAGCAAACGGAAAAGTATGGAAGCAGAGCAAGCGTTGCGCAGAATGAGTGAACATAGCCCGAGGCAAAGCTTCAGCAGGGTTAGCATGAGCATGAGCAGAAAGAGTATTGGCCACGGCCGACCTAGCATGGCAAGTACTAGGCTTCAGCCTATTCGGGATGAACTCGATACTTGGCTCAAAGGTCGTGAGCGTAGTGACGTTGAGATGACTGCTGAGGACACGAGCGCCTACCAGTCGCCACGAGCCTCAATGGGTCGATTCTCGTTCGCTTCCATGGATCGTAGAGGCTCAGGCCAAGATATTCAATTCGACGAACTTGTCGATGAGGCCCTTGTTCTCGATGAGGCGGCTGTGTTTGAACGGTGCTTCCAGCATATGAATGACTTTGCTTCAGAAGGTCTGCGAACTCTGCTATTTGGCCATAGGTTTCTCGAAGATGATGAATACAACGGCTGGAAAAAAATGTACCTTGATGCGACCACGAGTCTAGTGGATCGCCAAAAGTTGATTGAAAATGCCGGAGAGACGATCGAGCAAAATTTCGACCTTTCTGGGGCCACTGCGATTGAAGACAAGCTTCAAAAGGGTGTTCCCGAGACAATCGACAAATTGCGTAGAGCGAATATCAAAATCTGGATGCTTACTGGCGACAAGCGAGAGACTGCTATCAACATTGCTCATTCCGCTAGGCTTGCAAAGAATTACTCGGATGTAATTATCCTCGATCATACCACAGGAGAAGTAGAGCAACGTATGGCTGCTGCGACACTCGACATCACCAAAGGCAATATCGCACATTCAGTCGTTGTCGTTGACGGACAAACACTTGCGGAAATTGATGCTAACGAAACACTGAAACTCCTATTCTTTGATTTAGCCGTTCTGGCTGATTCAGTGATATGTTGTCGTGCGAGCCCAAGTCAAAAGGCCTCTTTGGTTAAGAAGATCCGAACGAAGATCAACAGGTCGATTACCCTGGCTATTGGCGATGGTGCCAATGATATTGCCATGATCCAAGAGGCTCACGTCGGCATTGGTATCAGTGGAAAGGAAGGTCTTCAGGCCGCCAGAATCTCCGATTACTCGATCGCTCAATTTCGTTTCTTGCAACGGCTCTTGTTCGTTCATGGACGATGGAATTACATTCGCACGGCGAAATATATCCTCTCGACCTTTTGGAAAGAGCTTGTTTTCTATTTACTCCAGGCTCTCTTTCAAAAGTGGACTGGGTACACAGGCACCTCCTTGTTCGAATCGACATCTCTCACGGTGTTCAATACCCTGTTCACCTCGCTTGCTGTCATCCTCCCCGGAGTTTTCGAGCAGGATCTCAACGCCTCCACATTGCTGGCTGTTCCTGAGCTGTACACTCTTGGTCAGCGAAACGAAGGGTTCAATATCAAGAAGTTTCTTGGTTGGATGTTCATGGCGGCCTCGGAGTCTATGGTCATCTGGTTTGTTATGTTCGGTCTATTTGGTGAAGCCATTTTCACTAGTGATAACAACTTGCTCTCGATGGGCCAGTTGTGCTTTACTTCTGCCGTCGTCTTCATCAATACAAAGACTCTGTAAGTACTCACAGGTCCTTGCACGCAACTATTAGCAAAATCTGACATACCTAGGATTCTCGAGATGCACAATAAGACTTTAATACCTGCCCTGGGCTGGTTTATTTCTGTTGGAGGCTGGTTCATGTACGCATTTCCTTCCCTTCCATTAACTGCACCGTGCCATGCCTTTTCCTAATGAAACTTATAGGTGGAACATTCTTCTCTCGTTCGCGTTCAAGCCTACTTCTAGCAAGACGTACCCACTGTACCCCGTCGCCAATGGGTTTCTCACTCGTTTTGGCCGAAATATCTTATGGTGGCTTGTAGTACTCCTTACCCTGGGCTGCGTCGTCCTGCTCGAGCTAGGCGTTAGTAGCATCAGGAAAACCTTCTGGCCAACCGACACGGACATTTTCCAAGAACTCCAGAAGGACAACATCATCCGCCGTCGTTTCGAGGAAACCGTTCGCTTAGAAGAAGAAGGCGACAGAGTCGAAGTTGAAGTGGAAAGAGAGAAAACAAGTCTTGATCGTGAAGGCGAGATCCAAGATCTCCTGGACGAAAGACGAAGGGAAATCCTCGACGCCGATGGAGAGATTTTGAAGAGCCCTACTGATGCGGAGGTCAACCCGCCAAGAATGTCGAGTGGGAATCTAACGAGAAGGAAATTCTCCACGGATACGGCGATGCATAATGAAGAGATCGAGCTGTCAACGAGAACTAATCCCAGTACGAGGCATCCCGTTGATATTGCGGAGGTACTGGGGAGGAAAACCACACGATGATGATTTGATGGACGACACAAGGACATATCCTTACCCATACACCTACTTTATATTCATTAGCCCGAGAGGAACGAGGAAGAGCATAATTGTATATAATAAATAGGGTTCGTTTGGAGGGAAGGACGGAGGTACGATACGCACGAAATGCAGAAAAACAAATGAGATACCCTAGATGCAGGATAGGAGGATAGGCATTGTTTTTACGTTCACACGGCTGCTTTTTAAAGTTCGCGATGGTCTAGGGTTATGATAGATGAAATGAGTTTTCATGGGATATTTTATATGGCTGGATGGAAGGTCTGCGTGGGTTTGAATGGGCACGGGGGGATGTTTGTGTACTTGTGTGTCGGTGTATTATGTAGAAATGAAATCATGCATTGTGTTATTTGGTACGAGGGAGAGATTGTCTATTGGCTTCATCTATATCGCCTGCGAGGAATCACTGAGCCACCAACCACCACCTTTCGTTGATACATGTCATTCGTTGTCAATTTCTCGTGTCTCGAATGCCCTCGGATAAACCACGAGGGACATTCAGGTTGGCATTTTCCGATCACAGAATTGTGCCGAAGCTGTTTGTAGGTTAGCAAGATCCTCGCGGACTATGCGGAGAGAGAAGGCTTACCCAAATGTCTGCTTGATGCTTCGGACGTAGTATTCTCTCCAGTTTCTCTTCGTAACCAGTTCCTGACCGATAGGAACGCCACTCCAGCTAACTCTCATGACCGTAACATTATCAACGTCGTTCTGGTCAAAGACGATCTCGAGTTTTGAGTAATGACCTTTTGGCCATTGGTCAAGTCTCCAGCTTTGGACAATCTTGGTAGGCTCAACAAGCTCCAGGTATTCACCAGAGACATTGCCACCGAAGAGCTCAAACTTACCGCCCTTCTTCGCACCTTCAAAGAGCTTAGGAGCCGCACGTGTGAAGGCCGAGATGCGTTGAGGGTCGGTAAAGGTTTGGTAAAGCTCAGAAGCGGGAGCACGGAACTCTTCACTGTCAGTGACAGTAGTCGTGTTGACAGAAGTGCTTCCTTTGTTGGCTTGTGTGGTGCTTGAAGACGATTGAGCAGGACCAGAGCTAGGAGTGTGGAGCTTTGGCGTAGTAGTACCACTAACTGGGCCTGAGCCTGGCGCGTGTTGGATGTCTTTGCCGTGCTCAATGATTAAGGCAGGGCCGAGCCTTGCAAGTTGATTTCGCAATTGCGGTACAAGTTTCGCACGTACAAGATCCTTGACTGGTGCTTTTGAGCTGGCATCGGAGTAGATGTCTATGTCAAACTAGGAAATATTAGTTGAGCCAGACCAGGCGCCCATAGGGGACGACGAGACGTACAACATACTCATTTTCTTCAGTATCGTGGGCCACTTCAGGGATTGTGATGGTTCCGCTAACTTCCTCATTATCCTTGGTTTTGCCTGGTGTAATTAGAAATTTGAATTGTAGCGGTGTAAAGAATCGTACCAGAATACTCGAGGACTAGCTTGACATCAAAGATAGTAATCACTTTGCCCTTACGTTGGTTGACATCAACGTCTCCGTCCATGCTAACTAGTTTGCCCACCTGGGCCGTGACGCCACCTTCCTCGGCCTTGATTTCCTTGAGGCTATTCTCGAGCCATGTCTTGGTCCAGCCGGAAGCGTCCTTGTTTACCCAGTGCCAATTGTTGGGATTATGGAGAACCATGATGTGCTAAAATTCGATTGGGTTGAAGGCGAGGTCGAGGTCGAAGAGGTGGGGGACTCAATCTCAAGAAGCTGTCAGTAAAGATCTCGAGCTGAAAATTTTCGAGGTGGGGGGTAATTTGGTTGAAATCAATCAGAGAGAACCCTAAGGTATAGCATCTTCCGCAAGGACTTGAGTACAAAATCTGTCCATAGGACTGGTGCCAGCTTTATCTATCATCATATGAAGGGTCCGCATTTATCTTCAACGCGTGCTTTGTCACTCCCAGCTTGAGAAGGGCACGGTGAAGAATGAAGCAAGGTTTATTGTGCGAGAATGAAAAATTGTACATACCGTCTTCTCAGCAGAAACTACCGTGAGGTCATTCAGGCGTTCGCGATCTCAAAACGGGTTTGAGAAAGAGCGGTGGTTGTGGATGGAGGTTGTCAGGCTCCGACAGAAATATTGAGAAGCTCGTAGAAATACAAAGAGAGCAAAATTTCCGCGGCTGACTAGCTCGGGGATTGCGGCCTTGCTCGTATGCGCCGTATAAGGCATCAAAACAGGAGACAAACTAGCCGGTGTCGCAAAGTACTAGCATTTGCCTGATATCAGACCTCACGAGCAAAGGATATCTTTTTGTGGGAAAGGTACCAAAATTACAAATTACAGAGCGTGCCGTTAGAGACCAAGGTCCTGAAAATATAAAAAGAATTACCGTTGGATATCCTCACCTTAATTCATTAGAATAGAGTAACCTTCGACTCACATCACTTCAAATCAAGCAAAAATAATATGGAAAATGATACGCTTGGTATTTCTATTGACATCCGTGCCATGAAAAGCAAGTTGGCATTGCTCAAGATATCCTCTTAGCAAATGCCCCCCAATCAAAACCTCAATGACTTTTGATCACCCTTCCCCCACATCTCTCCCCCATCTCAATATATCTTGCGTTACGAGACTCGAACTGGGTCGTTTGCTCCCGCTGCTGAAAGCTAGAGTAGTAGTAAAAGCAATATCGCCTTCGCTATGCTATGCATACATTCAGGCCACTGTCCCCGGCCCCAGAAACGCCATAATATTTACCAAAATTTAAACATGTTCCGTACTCCATCACCATGCGAAAGGCTTCGATTTCATGGAAGGGTTATCATTAGGCATAGAGTTCATGCATCGTCGACTATTTCCTCAACGACGGGTCTAGCCTCGCCGGACCGCAGGACATTTCGAACGCCACGTTGAAAGGCGGGTATTCCATCTCGAGAAGCTCCAAAGTCGAGAACCTAGAGGCAGTTGGTACATGAAAAATGGGACAAACATTCAGATGGAAACTTACCTCAAGGAATGTTAAGTGTTCGCGCTGTACAGCAGCTACGCATCTTCGCTCGTCAAATTTGACTTGCCAAACCCCACTCAGATCTGTCAAGAGATCCTTCATGCATTCGCCCGTCTTGACGTTCCACATCTTCAAGGTTCGATCAGATCCCGAGATAACCTTTTGTCCATCGTGTTGAAAGCACGTAATAGCACCAGTGTGCGCAGTCAAGGTACTTTTACAGTGACCGTTCTCAGGATCCCAAATGCGAAGCGTTGAATCAGCAGCAGCAGAAACTAAGCGCTCATCCGCCAGATCAAGAAGTCCGACCAACGAAGAATGCCCTTCTAGAGTATAGAGACACTCGCCAGTCTCCAGAGACCAAATCTTGACAAAGTTATCCATAGATCCACTAATACACCGATTTCTCTTATGGTCAAGAACGACGCTGTATACTTTCATAGCATGTCCCGTCAATCGATGTAATGTCTCTCCGGTCGAGATCTTCCAGACTCGAACCGTGTTATCGTAGCTACCACTAACGAGAGTATCCTGATGAGCAGCAATAGCCCTTACTGAATGAGAATGCCCGATAAGAACGCGGACAAAATAGGGACAATCAGCATCGTTAGCTGGTGTAGAGGTTTGAATGTAGCGTTTGGATCCTTGCTCAGGCAGTCTCCATACCCTCAGCTGTGAGTCGCGTGAACCTGTTATAATCAAAGGCTTCTCTGGAAGCATAACCGGCCTGCCCTTTTCCGACTTGCCCGAATATTCAGGCATGAGAATTTGAAGACATCGAACAGTAGAAGTATGTCCGTGGAAGACTTGAGTGCATAAGCCCTTCTCGATGTCCCAAACGCGAACTGAACGATCTGTCGAGCCGGAAACGAGGACATTGCCTTCGTACTGCAAAGCCCAAACGCCGCCCTCATGGCCTTCGAGTTTCTTTCTCAGTGCACCGGTTTTGGTATCATATACATGAATCAGGGCGTCATCACTTCCGGTAAGAATCTTGTCGTCGTCGAATTGTAGGCAAGTAATGACGTGTGAGGGATGTGCTGGAAACGCAAAATGATGCGGAGCAACCTCAGGGTTCATCCAACTGTTTTTGAGTAGAAAATGTCGTCTGTATAAAGACTTGAAGAGATGGAGCTTTCGCAAGCTGGGCAAGCCTAGCTGAGGGTCCGGAACGGCGACAGCAGCCGCTGTCGCAGCGCTGAGAGGACCTTCAGATTTGTGGAAACCAAAGTGGAAATTCTTTCCAGATCCATATGAGCCCGTCGCTCGCCTCTTGGAGCGGTCGGCCCCTAATCCGACCCCCAAGCGCTTCCTCTTTGTAGAAGGGCGGACTTTTCTAGCAGGCTCTTCTATCTTAGTGCTGCTGAGAAATGTGAGGTCTCCATCTGACGATATATTTGCCCGTACTCTTAAATCTTCTTCTCCGCTGTTGGGCCCATAAGGATCTTGCCATCCCCAGCCCTGATAAATTGCTCGCTCAAGTTCTCCGAGCGGAAGTGTAAATCCAGCACGATCGAAAAGTTCCTTCCAGCCAGTCTCGTTAGTGTCAATGACATTTCTCCAATGCTTAGACACCCGAGCAGCTCGGCATAGGTCCCTGTGATCTAGGAGACCGAGAATGTGTAAGCTTAATTCAACGGGTAGCTGCTCAAGAAAATCGCATTTCAATGCTGGACCAATAACATCTGCTAGGACGTGAAGGGTTTTCTTTGTACAACGCCGTAAGAGCTGATACATCATCAGAGTCTTCATATTATTTGGCATGGCATCAAAGCTTTCGAACATCGATTGGGCGGTCAATATAGACGGCCTTCGAAGGTGAGGCAAATCCATAATTTGGTTGGATTCTTTGATGCCTTCGTCTTCAAGTGTGTCCTGGCTATCTCCAGACTGAGTGTCGGGACTAGCAATGCCATCTTCAACAGGAAGGCCATCTGCGAATCCACCTGGAAACTCTGCAGAAGCAAAGGTGGGTGACAGGCCAGGGCTTGGAAGACTAGCGTTTTGAGCTATACTCGTGTTAAGTATTGGTCGTTGAGCGACGGGATTTGAGAAAAGACTATCAGAGTTTTCAGCAGGCTCAAGATCCGACTCGGCAATGGGAGGCGTTGCAACGGCGTTAGCAAAGGGTTCTTGAACTTCTGAAGAGTCTGCGTTGCACTCGAAGGATTCACCATGACTTAGGACTGAAAGAGGGGTATATGTATCTGGCTGTAGGGAAGTATTGCTTGTGTCCAACATAGACGGTTCGAACTCGGATGCATCAGGAGTTTCGGGGGAAGTAGTATCGTGTGATGAGCTGGAGCCCAGCCCGCGGGGTAGGTTCTTCGTGATGTTGGGAGCGTTCGAGTGTGAATGTCGATATTGGTTGTCAAGAGTTCGGCTGGTTTTTCGTACTCTATTGTTAGACTTTGGGGATTTCGATCGCATATTAGAGCTCCGCCGTGCGGAGCTACCCCATTTCGTCGAGCCTCCCAAAGTTGACAGCATCAATTTCTGCCGAACTGCTTGAGCTGTGGGTGCATCCTGTGCCTCTGCCGCCTCCGACATCTGACTTCGTTGGCTAAGTAAACTCTCCTGGCTTTCCTGGCTTTCCTGGCGTACGGGGCGTTTATGGGTATGATGTAGGGTATTTGTTTCCGAGGCCTGTATTGAGTAACAATTAGTTCTGTTCTAATAGCCAAGAAATATAAGGGTGAACGAACCCTTCGGTGAATTCTCGACAGGCCATCGGCAAAGGTGCAGTCCTCTTCAACATCTGCATCATACGATATCTTTGTGAGTTCGGCGGGTGCTGGTTTGATAGCCAAAGGATACTCTTTCGGGTCAAGCAACTCGAGTGACTTTTGCCGGATGAGAAGTGGAGGGTAAGACCTTTTGGTCGTCGTGGTCGTCGTGACAGTCTTGGTTTCAACGCACTCTGCCAACTCAATCTGCAATCTAGATGTCCGCCGGCGTGTTGACTCGGTATCCTCTTCCCATCCTATCGAGACTGTCTGATTTCTTGAGCGAGGTCGTCGATTATCGGTGTTAGCGTGGATGGATTTTGGGTTTGAGATGAATGGATTCGGTGATCCCTCGGATACAAATTTCTGAGAGGCCATCTGACCACTACCCTGACCAGTAGTTGGACGTTTGGACGAAGTTGGCCGCGTTGGAGGCTCCATGTTATCCGATGAGGGTGAGGGTACTGGGTGTTCCACTCTACTGTATCATCCCCGCCCCTCAAGTTCTTATGGACGCACGCGTTCCTCGCGTGCAAAGCGCGAAGCTTTTCACGTTCCACCGATACCTCTAGGAGTCTGTCGACGATATCATATCCAGGTGAATGTCACCAGTATTTTTATCGTAAAGTCTAGAGTTGCAAGTAGGGTGGGGGCGAGGAGTTCGTGGATGTGACGAAGGACAAAGGCGCTGACGAGAGAGTAGGCAGGAAGAGGGGTCGGAAAGATTGTGAGGTGCAAAAAACTGCTCGGTCGTAGAGTGAAGGATTTGAGGCGGGTCGTCTATTGCGGTGTCGCAGAAGGATCGGATATGGCGGGTCGTCGGTTATGTATTTGTGCTGGTGGTGAGGGTGAGAATAAGTGAGGCCTTGAGATTCCAGCCACACTTTTGATGACCGAGAAGTCGCCACTAGCAAGCGAGGTGGGCAGAAATCTTCACGCCTCTCCGCTCGCTCTCCGGCTGTTCCCACGTCATGTACGAACTTCTATATTGGTCTCACCCGGATCGACTTTTTATACGGAACATAAAAAGAGTTTTACAGCAGAAAATCGTGCCAAGCTGTTCTCAGGACTCGCCATTAGGTCGTCCCTTGGTCCGAGACTGCAGTCTCCGTATTTCGACTTTAAGAATTTACGAATTTACGAAATTCACGGACTTAGTAATGAGCATGTCTCGACAGACTGAAGTCACGAGATAAGTCAAGGAATACACCCCAAGTCTTCTGTGGTTCTCATAGCTAGTCAAGCTCAGACTTATCCTATCTACAGCAAGGACACAACATATCTGTGTATATAGAATCCTGTCACGGGATAACCTTAAGGGGTACCCCTGGATGCCAAATAGAGCCAAATTGGTGTCTGAGGCACCTACATCTGTCCGTGTATGTAGCTAGCCTGGGCCCCTGAATGGAGCTCGGCAGAGCGTTCTTCACCACTTATTTACTAGGCGGCAAATCATCCCTCTAGGATAGTGAAAGCGGAAGACTTTCCTTTCCCGTCCACTATTCACTCCATCTACACCTTCCATTTCATGCTCTTATCTTTGTTAAAGAGCTCACTTGGTTCCCCTCAAAGTTCACGAAGAGCCTAAGCAGTTTGTCTCGTTGGGATCAGAGGACAAAATTGATCCTCGGGTCCTTTACAGGGGATCATCTATCCCTTCCCCAATACCGAGAATGAGGAGGATACTCTGACTACACGCAGAGTTTTGCCGCCACCTCATTCTTTGCTTTGATTAGCCCAGATCACCACAGTGAAATTATTCTCTGGCTTGGTGTAGATGACAAGGACATCCTATTCTGGACGGCTGAAAATGAGCGTCTTTTTGTCTAAGCCGTCTATAATAGCCAACAAGGAATTTCCTCGAACTCAACCAGCCAGGGAAGGCTTCCCAGCGGTTCAGAGTATAAATTTTCCGGTTCGATATTAAAAGTCAGACAGGTGAAGCTCTTGGTGAGACTGTCTAGGTTGCCTTTATTTATTCGGTAGGACAAGCCGCACTCAAGGCCTGGTTGCGCTCTTTGCTACGCATTCAGCAGCACGGAGCTAGTTGACTATTCTAGCTTAAAGGTCGACAGTGCTGGCTGATCTATTTTGTTACCCAATTTTGCGTAACCAATACGGATATATCTATATTTATTTTCTTGTCAAACAATAGAGCGGTTTTCTCCTCGACATCCGATACAAGGTCAAAAGTTCTGAATAGTCTTTCCATGCCATTTGGCAATACGCCGTGCGGAGCAGTAGAGAACTAGACACATATATAAATGAATTAGAAACTGCCCACGTGCCATCGGTGGCAGTCAAATGGCGAGTGCTACGATTTTGCAGGTTGTGGCCCAATCTCGCAGTCGCTCTTTCCTCTCTATCAGCAAAGGCAACAAGGCAAAACTCATCACTCGACTTCCAAGGTTCCCACCTTCAACACTACGATCCTCGATCCTCAATCATCCATGCTACCTCTCATCATCAATTCCAATCTCCAGTTTCCTCAGTATCAACTTCTGGATATTGGGCTCTCCTTTGTGCATCGTTGCGGACCTCAGGAGTCCCAGACATATTGCCTCCATGGCGCCCCCAAGAACCCGTGGCATGACTTCTTCTCTTCTCAAAGACTCAACGGGGGTAGATATGTCGTCGTCTCGAGCTGATCAACCTTCTGCATCTTCGCATTCGGGAATCCGCAAGCAGACAACGACAGCATTGGTCTCTGAACTTCCGGAGAGACAAAATTTGCTTTTCAAGTCGCGTTTTCGTCTACGAGGAGACACCGGAGAGAGCACCAGTCTCAATTTACTGTCTCCAGTCGCGTCTTCTGCTCCCAGACCTCAACTAATTACTCGTCCCACTATAGAAACAAAGCTCTATATGTCCCATAGTATTGAGCTGAGCAAAATTGCTTTAACCGCATCTGTAGGTGTTTTTTTAGACTTGCGTTTCACACAGTTCTAGCTAATAATGCACCCAGTTCTCCTACATTGCATGGTCGAGAAAAATATTTGGTCGAGCTCATACATTTCCTCGCCGCATATTCGACCCCAACATCCCAGATTTGACATATGAATCTTATAAGAATGGGAACAAGACTGAGTTCCAGTATGAACGCACACCAGAGATGACCGACTATCTTGTCATCGGTCGCGGCCAACACCAAGCTGCAGACAAGCTGCTCTACTGGCTAGTAAGAACGTGTGCTTGACAAGGCCATATACAAGCTAATACTATTGTAGGAGACCGGTGCGCATGATGCCCTGGAGAAAAGCTATCTGGATAGAGTACAGTTGAATTTTCACGAATATGGAGCTCCAGTCACCCCGAATACTCTCGTCGAGTCTTACACTATCGCCATTAGCTATCCAAGGGGCCCGAATGGTGACCAGACAGCTGATCGAGACGTCAAATCAACGATGAAAGTTCATGAAGCCAATGAAGAATGTTATAACATGGTTGATGGAGTCGCTCAAAATCTGGCTCAGGAGCTTCGCAGAACCGGCGCCGGTAGATTTGGTAGCACGATTCTTGGTAGGTCACCCGACTCCAGACAGATAAGTATTAACACAAATTGATAGATAAGTCAAAAATGACAATGAGGCTGTGGTTTACTAAAGAAACCCCATCGGACTACCGTATTCCTGGGTTCAACACCAATGACTTTTTGACTGAGACCGAAAACCTGAGTCCCCCTGACAATCGAATGGTAATGCAAACTTCGTTCCACCAGTAGGTTCTATTCGTGCCAGAAATCAAGAGTGAAGCAGCTGACTTTTTAGGCTTGAGGGATATCTGCATAAGGACGATTTACAAGCTCCAATTCCAGACTCGATCCGTCATTTGGAGAACGGCCTTGAGATGTCAAACCGCGCAGCACTCAATCCCTCGGATTGCAGCACACTGTCCGAACACTCCGAACTCGACTTGTCAAACCCAGGACAGCTATCGAAGGGTGATACTGAAGTTCGTACACAATTGGAAAGGATGTCAAAATTGAAGACAATTGTAAGTTTTGCTTCTTTCTCTATGGTCCTTGTTGACTAGCGGATAGGGAATCACGAGGGGGGAAGATACAGAGACTCAAGATACGCAGCGTCTTCCACCAAGAAGCCGCCTTCGTGATGGAAATAACAGAGTGAGTGAACTCCTTGCCTACGAATCATAAGATGGCCTACGCTACGATGGCTAGTTACGGACCGGCGCTAACAAGCTATAGATTGAAAGCGGGCCATCCCAGCCTGAATCTGTAAGTCCCCTCGTTCGTGAAATATCAGCATTGACGCCATTTCAACCGACATAAATCGTGTTACTAAAATCTTACAACACTTCCCAGGACAAATATTCAGACGTAAAATTTCCCAATATCCACTACGAATTACAATGCGAATGCGGACTCAACGACGAGCCGGATCTTGTAAGATTATGACTAGACTACAACCGTAGTATACTTGTTGATGAGTGAGTAGTTTATCAAGTGTGACCGATGTGGTCAAGGCAAGCACACGATCTGTTATGGCTATCTGCCTCCCGACCGATTTGAAGGCAACATACTTTGTTATACTTGTCAGTCAACCGGGACTAGGAGCAAACAAATTTGCCTCGCAAGAAGAGTCGTTCACAACCTGCGCGATAAATCACAACCGTGCGGATCAGTTTTCAATATTCTAGGTTCGCGAAACGTATTTCATGCGCCGAAGAACAAATTTTGACCCTTTCTAGATCACGACGACTCGTACACTAGGGACCTTCTTCGAGAACTTGTGTTGCAGAAGTGGATTATGAAAACACCCAAGGGCACGAAGTACAAAGTAGGAGCTTCCGATGAGAAGTTTCGTGAGGCCAACGGGTTGTTCGACCCAAAACTCAATCTCAAATCACTAGTAAGTGCACTTCCTCTGAGGTGCACATTCTATTAGTAACATTTCTGTGACAAGTCCCCATTCTTTCAATTAGCAGCCCACAGAGAGCATGAAGAAAACACCTCCCCCCCCAAACGCAGGAGTCAAGAAGAAGCAACAATCCACCACCCATTCGGCACTTCTACTCCTCTAGGAAAGAGGATTGGGAGTAACCCATTCCAACTTGGATCTCGAAAGCTGGCAAGAATCGCCGAGGCTTACAGCCCCATGTCAACAGCTTCTCAAAGGTAGGGCGGAGTCCTGAACCAAATTATACAACACCTACAGCGAGTATTCGCGTATTCTCCTTGCTAGGAACAGATTTCTGAGAAGCTAGAGGTTGTTGGAGAACGAGCACGGTCTCGTTTGGGATTTGCTTTTGCTCGGATATTAAGTCATTTGCGGGAATTGATCTTAGTGATTGTTGTCAATTAGGTCTATCCGTAGTTGTTCAACAATCCAAAAAGTGTCGGATGCTTCTCAGATTTAGAGCCCGAGAATTGGCAATTTCCACGGAGGTGAGACATTCCGGCATCCTGCGTGACTGGTAGAAAGAGACGGGAAAGCCTCACAATACTCAATAGGGAGGAGAGTTCCTAGCCAGTACTACGTACTCCATATAATGGCGGTATAAGGTATTCAATGTCACCGACTTGGAAGTGGGAGGCGGCATTGACGGCAGCCACGGTCTTTGGTGGCTTGTATCACATCAGCCTGGGCCCTGGGGTGGCCATGTTTGCATTTTCAAATGGCATCTGGAACCTGCTGTAGATACCCGCGTCTAAGATCATAAGATGTGATCGATTTGTGTTTTTGCTCACATGCTGGCGGAGTCTTTTCAAGCCTCAGATGGGATTATGCACTTCGAGATCTCGGCTCATGGCTGAGAAAATGCAATGGGCTTAGGGAGATCCCATCTTCATCTTCATTATTTCGCACAGATCCTTCGTCCCGAAGCACGATAGTTCGAATTGAATTTTGGCCCCAAGTACAGGGCTCCGTATGCAAGCACCTCTCAGGTGGTGGTGTTGTTTGCAGTTCGGATGATACTCCGTACATGCGAGTCTGCGAGATCCTTCTTCGTAGGCTGAAGCTGCACCAATGATGGGGTGCATCGGCGCATCTGAGGTACATTTGTTTTATTTATTTACATCTGCCGCAGGTACAGTGCTCTGCAGTAACTCGTACTGTAACATTGGCAAGGGTCCTTTGGTTCAACCGTTCAAGCTGCCGTTGGCCGATGTGACGGTTTTTAGAGGCCGAATCAAAGCACGACAGTTCGTGAGCTAGGCAATTCTTCCTCGAGAGCCACGAGTAAGAGTTAGAGAGTTGTCTCTCGTGGGGATGCCAATGGAAGGGATGGCATCTTTTCTGAATGGGCACGAAGCGCGAGTTCTGAACGCAGGACTCCGTAACTTGGACCTTCTGGGCACCGAGCCGCAAATTTACTTTCTCAGTGCGATGTCCACCTTCTCATATCAAAATACGATGGATCTGCCTCATCTAGGGGGTTTCAACTTTCCAGAATCCAGAGCCTCACCGTGGAAGTCACGAAGTCAAGCAGGCTGAGGCAGCTCGGCTTGCTAACCGAGCAAGTCCAATTTAAAACACATACGGCACTGACCCGCAAACCTGTCCTCTTCTAGCGAGCCTGAATATTATAGTACCTATCCTATTAAATGACCTGTTGATCTGACGGCGAATGAAGAGAGGGCGAGTGGATGATGACGGACTAGCATTGATATTCGTCCTGTACGAAGCAGGGCAGGTTTACGTGCAGGCTGCCGAACACCTTCCTCGAGGCGCGAACTCCACAGAGACTGGGAAGTTGGGAACATCGAAGATTCGAAGTAAGCACTTACTGTACTACATTATCACCAAGCCAGGGCTGGCTGCTACTTACAAGGTTGTAGGGCTCAGCCCCTGGCTACTCCTCTTGAGAGTTGATGTTCGACAGTTTGACAGTTCGGCTGTTCGAGTAGCGACCCCTGAGTCCAAGTGAGATGAATGGTACTACAGTGGTAACAGTACCGGACAGAAGAAACGACTCCATTTCCGACTAGGGGTTTGACTACCTTCGTACTGTACATCTCATGATCTCAGGTTCTCAACATCTCATGATCTCAGGTTCTCAACATCCCATGATCTCAGTCGTCTAACTCGTCTAACCCGTCTTTCCCTCAGAATCCCTCTACTGTAACTTCCCACATGCACACACCCACACTTGGCCACGCAGGGGGATAAGGGGCTTGACTGACTTGAGTCGTGTTGTCATTCACACAGGGGATCCTCTCCAGGATGCTCCCGCATCCCCCCCTGAGGTCTGCCCTCACTCTTGAGTCTTTGCCTCTGCCACGCTTCGCCCGCTCCCCTATCCATGTGGCCTGTCGCCGATTGTCCAATTAGAGTTTGCTTTTGTCTCGTCTGTTCTCACGCTCAATCCTCTTTTGTCTCTTTACGAGTTCGCCGAAAGTCCCAAGTTCAGATGTCCTCGCGGCTCGAGCGCTCTTCCACATCTCCAATTCACACTTTCCTACTTTCCTCTGTTCAATATCGAGCTTTTTGGGTTGCCTTTGTGTTTGTTTTCCCGGCGCCGACTTGAAGAATTGACTGCATATTCGAGGCCCAGCTCGAAAGGCCATCATTGTCTTGAACCAGCGACGTCAACCAACCCCGCTGTCCTCGCTGGTGGAGAAAGGTTCTTCGGTGGAGAGTCAAACTTCACGGATGAGGGGAGATATGTTTCATTGACAAGCTCAGATATTTGCATGTCCGTTGGTTCTGAATCCGTCTCCTGACCAATCTTTAACATTTCCCCTCGCCTTAGATCTCCAAAGCAAGCCACCGACGTAGGCTGGAATCTGTCAGAAACGATGGGTCGAACCTCCAAATTTTCTTTTCCCTTGCCGGGCAGGAAATATAATACAACCAAAGACACCCCCGCTCCATTAAAGTTGAATAGTCCTGGACCAAGTCTTTCCAAGGCACAACGAGTATTGGGAACTCACGATATTAACATCGACTCGCCAACGAAGGAGGAGCATCCATCATGGAAGCCACCCGGGTCGCGATCAAGTCGCATGAGCATTTCGATATCAGAGTCCACGAACGATAATGAAAGCCTGAATGGGTCGCTCTCCGATAGATGGGAGCACGAATCGGGCGTGCTGCCCAAGAGCCGAAAGTTACGTGGAAAGGCATCATCTACTCTTCTTGGACAATCATATGGCGACGAGGGAACGAGTACGGGCAGTATGAGTAGGCATTTACGGAATGAGGATTCCAATGCCACTTTGAAGTCGCATTACGACCGCCAAAAGTCGCCACTCGCCATTTCACAACAGACATCCGCATCTTCTGCTCGGGATGCTGCGTTGCGAAAGGGTCACCCGTCGGTAATCCACCGAAGCCCTCTTTTGCAAGTTGATTCTTTTGATCGTTACGAGACACACCTTGAAAAGACAGTTGGGCCAACAGACGACGCATTTCATCGCCATAAGACGGAGTCTAAGAAAAAGCCAACAATGCTTGATCTGTCCATGTTATTCCCACGGCCAAGAAAGCATGGCGGTAGGTCCTCGGGCAGCTCTATTGGGACACCGTCAACATCTTCGGTATCAACAAATGCCTCGAATCCCTCAGAAAACACTAGGCGGTCGAGACTGTCAAAGTCGAGGTCAAAGGAGTCGTTACAATCACAGCAATCTCAAGAAGCAAGCATTCGTTCGAGTCAATCTCATGACCCAAGGCAACATCGCCAAACAAATGGAACACTCCACAATCTTTGCAATCATTACGAACAAGTCCCTCTCTTTAGTCCTCGCATGGACTCTATCTCCGAATCCGGGGTCTTGCACCGAGCAAGCTGCCGAACTCAGGATGATGAGAGGTTGACCAAACAGCAGAACTCCTCTCGGTTATCGCGAGATGGAGAGAACGTTGCAGACTCTACCAGGAAGGCAGCCTTCTCGTGGAAGAATGTCCGGTCAAGTATGGTCCCTCAAGGTCGAGAGATCCCTATTCCACCTAGCGGTCCATCCAGGCCTACCAGCATCTCTAGTCGGGCTTCCAAAACATCTCGGCATACCAATGCTAGTGGATTGTCTAACTCTGACCTGAAATTGAAGAGTGTGCTTTCATTGTCGTCTGACTCGGAGGGGGACGTCTTTGAGCAGGACGGGGGAAGAAATGCTAAGACATCAATGGAAAAACGACTGCGAGATAGTTCTAGAGGGGGGACCAAGGGGTCGAAAGACAGTCGAACTCGACAGTCACGGCAATCACCACCCTCTGGTGGCTTATCACCGAGAAGTTACAAGCCAAGGACGCCCGCCGCAGCCCCTACATCAGCATCAGCAAACGCACATCTTGTCGTTCCTGGAAAGTACTCAGCACCGCTCTCACCACCATGGTCCGAATCAAATGAAGCGCCGACTCGGTCAGCGAGTAACAGAGCGGAGCCTCGACAATCTTCACAGAAGGAGAAGAGAACTCCACGGAAAAGCACATCAGTCACATCCGGAAGATCCTCTCAGCAGCCAACCCCGCCCATCAGCCCTTGTTCTGTGGAGTTTAGACAGATATCCGAGCGTACCAGTAGATATATGGCTGTGACACGACAGGAGGAAGCTTTATTGGAGGCGTTGCGATTGAAGAGGGCACGAATGCGAGAGGAAATTATCGAAGAGCACGAGATCTCCAAGTCACCACCCCGATCTCGGGATAAGGATGTCCTTGGATACCTGGAACCATCCTCCTTGAGCACGTCTCGCGATATTCCCGACGAGCGGCAAAGAGTCCTCCTTTATCTTGACACTCCCGTGGCCGAAGCTCATCGCATTGATGTGGCGGAACCCTCCCCGGATCTGAGTGATTTCTTAAGTTTTGGGTCTGACGATGACTCCACACCTCGAGGAAGCTGGGGACCACCACCGAAGAGCCAAGCACCGCCAGATTCCAACATCACGGCTGCAAGAGCTGGAGACATCAAGATCTCTCCCAGTACGCCTCCTTCCGCAGTCAGGCTGAGCGCCGTCGGTGGTTTCAAGGGTGATGGACGCCTTGACGCCCCAGGGCGTAAGAAGAGGAACGATGGGGTACGATTTGCACAAGATGCTAAACTTGCCAATTCTCAGGACTTCTTAATGGACGAAAGCGAGACGGAGGGAACATGGGGAAGGGCATAATTACTAATGAATATGGTGGAGGGGATGTCTAATGTGTGACTTTCCTTTGTCCCAAGCTTCTCCTTTGTCATTTGTGGTTTGCTCTTGTGGTTGGGTTGGCCTTCTAGCGTGGGAGTGGATGCATCTATACCCAGAATTTTGCATTATGAGAAGTTCACACCGGTGGGACTTCTGGGATGGGTGTCTGTCGTATGGCGCGAGAAGGATGTATGTTGAAGATATTGGATGGATCATAATAATAGCTAGATATGGCCGCCACCTACTTAATGGAGAACTCGAATCTTGAACTTATCACAAGGGTTTAACACTCCACTCCCTGAGGGGTGAAGGGGTGGACGGAATATTCGCAGTGTGAGACTCGATCCGGGGTCTGGTGGTTTCAGGGAGGTGGGGTTGCGATTCTGTGAGGGATTGTGTTGTCATGAGAATTGCGGTGTAGAGGTATTTGTGAGAAAGGATGGTATTCGATGCGTTGGCATGTCGAGTTTGGCATACGAAGTAGGGGGGGGAGAAAGGGAAGCGAGCACGTGAGTTGAAAACCTGAAAATCGGGGTGAAAGTTGGCAGCTCTTCTCGTCAGCCGGGCAAGTCTCGTCAGCTGGGCAGGGGTTTCTTTGATCTTCAGGGCCTCACAGGGGTTGTTGTCAACCTTGCTTGCGGTGAAGTATGATCAAGTCTCACCCCTTGCTCGCTAAAACTATGACCATCTCGCGTGGTTGCGACATCTCTCAAATTGTACCGAGTCCGTACTACGCAGTAGAAGTGTCTTAGAAACCGAGATGGAAAAGACTCTTTTGCTAGCGTCAAAGGGATTTCTTAAAATGATTCGCAACTCGTACTCCGTAATAGTACCATGTTACTTAATAGTACTGTGGAGCAACCAACCCAACGAAGCCCGGTTGCGTCTCAGGCTCTCAGCCCGACCCCCAGACCAAAAATACCAGCCCCGAAATAGAGCTAGCAAACACCACATCTACCCATCATCTGCTCTTCTCCACCCACTCTCTTCCTCACATCTTATACCCCCCTCCCCCCCCGCCGACTCTTTGATTAAGGGAAAGCACGACATTCCTTTGGCCGAGAAGACATCTTTTGCGCACATTGAGCGACGGGCTTGTAAAATACCAACGCGGGAGAAAATTGGGTTTGGTCGCTGAGGAGGTTATCGCCA
Source organism: Amylocarpus encephaloides (assembly GCA_019669835.1). Lineage (NCBI taxonomy): Eukaryota > Fungi > Ascomycota > Leotiomycetes > Helotiales > Amylocarpus > Amylocarpus encephaloides. The sequence goes on from MU251362.1 coordinate 97,796, forward strand.
TGGGGGATGTGTCGCAGCAGACTCCTAACTTGATGGGGGTGCCGATGAAGCTGGTGTCGTTGGTGACAGTCAGGAGATCTCTCGGTCCTCGAGGCATTCGGAATTGTGCTAATATTCTTGCAGCTCACTTTCCAGAATTCAGCCCTCATACTGGTAAGCCCAGCCAACATCTTTGCCATCATTGCAGGAAGAACACGCAGCACCGCAGATGGGCCGGGACGCGTAGGCTAACAACAATCTAGTTGATGCATTACTCGAGGATAATGCCATTGGCTGGCGAACATCGATATTTCACCTCCACGGCTGTTCTGCTGAATGAAGTGGTGAAGCTTGCGGTATCCTTGACGATTGCGATGTACGATATCTCGCGAACCCTGCCGCCTTCGACGCCCGCGACGGTGCTTTTCGAACAGCTGTATAACTCGGTATTTTCGGGCGATGGATGGAAATTGGCTATACCTGCGACTTTATATACTTTGCAGAACTCGCTGCAGTACATTGCTGTGAGCAATTTGGATGCGGTGCATTTCCAGATTCTGTATCAGTTGAAGGTTGGTGAAATTGGGTCTTCGATCTAGGAATGGCATGCTGATGTATTCGCAGATCCTTACGACGGCAGTTTTCAGCGTCGCAATGCTTGGAAGAGCTCTTTCTTCGAAGAGATGGGTTGCTCTTGTGCTGCTGACATTGGGTGTTGCCGTGGTCCAGCTGCCGTCTGGAGGACAAGATGCCAATATATATGAACCCATCAAGGACTCCCAATCACGCTTCTACTTCCCTCGATCGTTCCACGAAATCGGACAATTGGGTAGTGGGGCTGCGGAAGTCGCGCGAGAGTTGACCAAGCGCGGGGTGGAGACGTTCTCGGGGGGGCTCACAAAACGTTCCGCCACATACGAGGGTATACAAGAAGATATGGGTCTGGTCAAGCCCAGCATGAATTACTCGGTTGGATTGTCTGCTGTTCTTGTGGCGGCTGCAATCTCTGGCCTTACGGGCGTTTACTTCGAGAAGGTGTTGAAGGAGTCGACAGCCCATGTCACAGTTTGGACCCGCAATGTCCAGCTCTCATTCTATTCACTGTTCCCGGCCTTGATCTTTGGGGTCATTCTGAAGGATGGGGAGGAGATATCGAAGAATGGCTTCTTTATTGGGTACAATGCGGTCGTTTGGACTGCTATAGTCTTTCAGGCTTTTGGAGGTGTTCTAGTGGCAATGTGCATCAATTACGCCGACAATATCGCCAAGAACTTTGCTACGTCTATTTCAATCATTCTTAGCTTCTTGTTCAGTGTGTGGTTTTTCGAATTTGAGGTCACATTCCATGTAAGTGCTCCCCGGCTCGATGGGAATTTCAAACATCGAGGGTACTAACACGGTGCAGTTCATATTCGGCACAGCGCTTGTCATTTTCAGTACATATTTGTATAGTGGGCCAGATAGAGGGAAGAGAAATCGACCACCACCAATCAAACTTGCTAGCTACGAGAAGACGACTATCGACAATGGCTACACGCCAAGATTTGAGGAGGAGAAGACTCTCGGGTCTAAGTTGGATTTGGATCCAGTCCAAAGCTTGAAGAGTGCAGGACTTTCGACATCGAGACCTGGCTCGCCGCTGAGACACCATTCCCGAGTGGGGTCTTCGAGAGGCAAAGCGAAGAGAGATGATTGAGCATTAGAGTGCGTGGTTGTAAAACAGATGGAAGCATGTCAAGACGAAGGGTGCGCAGGCACAGTGCGGGAAATACCCACAGGCAGTCCAGGGTCATCGCACGCTCACTTGTTTACGAGCAGCGTCCGGCGTTGGCAATCAGGAAATTTGGGGTCATGGCATTTCTCATTGGAACAATTTGTCCCCCGTTTGCATATCACCGGCGGATAGTTCGGGGCGTTGAATCAAAATGGGGAATTGGTACACAGGCTTCGCTGCTCGTTCACTTGGAACGCTGCCGAAAGAGACGCTAGTTCTGCCTCCCAATAAAGAACTTTGGTGGTAGTCGGAAATACACAAGGGCGAGTTCAAAACCGTGGGAATCTTCCGGTAAGAAGTCCTTTTGTAGCACGCCTGAAGCATAAATGCCCTGTGGTGAAGATCACGTGGCGGAATTCGATGCTTTCCTTCCCAAGTTGGCGAAGGGAAATTCGCAACGCCATCTTCATCCCATCCATCAACATATCATGTCGAAGACTCTTTAAGCTTCTATCTGAATGCCTATCGGACCGCCTATCTAAGGCCAGGTGTCGACCGTGAGATTTCTGTCTCGATCTGCGAATCTATTTTCATTCTTTAACTCTTCCATGTCAATCCTCTCCGTCCTCTTCTGTGCATACTGATCTCTATCTATTCCTTACCTCTCGGCAACTCTCAATTTCTCTTCATGTCCCAACAACATGGACAGCCGATTGGATCCATCGGTTCGGCGGATTCTCCATGATGCTAATGCTCAGCATAGTCAAGAGCATGGTGCTTCTGGGTTTAGCTTCCAGCCAGCAGCCTCTCGCGCTGCGGAATTCAGGTTCAAGCCTGCGCGGAAAGGAAGTTCATTGGGACCGCAGAGGAATGTTGATGCTAGTATGGCCTGCGTCTTTCTAGCTTCATCGGAACAGAATTTGCTAATGGACTGACTTACTTCATGGGAAGGTCTGGCACAGTACCACTCGATGAATACGTATCAGCACTTTGGCGACGCAACCAATACATCACCGCAACATCGACGAGATCTTGATCACCCTAGTGAGTAATTCTTTGTTGGGACAATAAATTCCTGAGAAAAGCTGCTGATATGGACATTGAGCCTACCAACCGCGAACCGTCCAACCTCAAACTTCCATATCAGGCAGACTCTCTTTAGCACCTCAAAGCCTGCAGAACCCACCCGAGATAAAGCAGAGGGTACTCAACCATGCCGACAATCACTTCAGATTCACACCAAGCCTTCGTGCTGGGTTTCCCGTTACCGGAGGCCAGAAGTCAGCACCTCAAACACAATCATCTGATACCATTGATCAACTCGCGAATGCCATGTTACTTTCTAGGCCACTACCCCAGACTAATTACAACCCCGAACCGCAGAGCTTCTTCCAAAAGCAGAACCAGTCGCGGATACCGAATCCGTTGCATCCGCAGAAGCAACAGATTACCCCGCCCTTCAACCTAAGTACGTATAGCTTGAGATACCCGGGTCGTATTATATTGCTGATGATTGTGAGGTGGCTTAGTCCAAAGTCCAGATGCCAAAACAGCTGTAACGAGTTCTTCCCCGTATTGCGTCCACTCTAGCCCTACCGCCCAGGCGACTATGCGTCGGGTAACGAACCGCAGCACACCTCCTGCCCGACAAAATGTGGTGCGGAGTAGAGTTGAAACGCAAGTAGATCATCCCCGGACGCCCCGTCAATCAACAGCTCCTTCATGGGAAGTGAGCCCACAGGGCCTATCTTTGGCACATGCTCCTCCAGTAGCCCACGGTATACAATTGGTCTCTCCACATGAGCTGCCAGATCAATTCCGTTCGGTATTTCCTTATCAGTTGTTCAATGCAGTACAATCTAAATGTTTTGCTCCTATATACAGAACGGACAATAATATAGTTGTCTCGGCTCCTACGGGCAGTGGCAAGACCGCTCTTCTGGAGTTGGCTATTTGCAAGACCATCGCGTCAAACAGTTCCGCACAGTTCAAGATCGTGTACCAGGCACCAACAAAGTCGCTTTGTGCTGAGCGAATGCGAGATTGGAGCTCGAAATTCGCTCACTTGTCATTGCAATGTGCCGAACTGACTGGTGACACAACTCAGGGGGAAATGGCCCGAGTTAGAGATGCTTCTATCATCGTTACTACACCTGAGAAGTGGGATAGTATTACTCGCAAGTGGGCAGATCACCACAAACTAGTTCAGATGGTCAAGCTCTTCCTGATTGATGAAGTCCATATAGTAAAGGATGTTCGTGGTGCAACTTTGGAAGCCGTTGTGTCTCGCATGAAGTCAATGGGAGCCAATGTCCGCTTCGTTGCCTTGAGTGCAACCATTCCAAACTCCGAAGACCTTGCAGTATGGCTTGGTAGAGATCATTGCAATCAGCAACTTCCTGCTCATCGGGAGACCTTTGATGAGAGTTTCAGACCTGTCAGGTTACAGAAGTACGTTTATGGGTTCGACGACAAGATGAATGATTTTGCTTTCGAAAAAGTATTGGATGGGAAACTTCCCAACCTTATTCGAAAACATTCACAGCAAAAGCCAATCATGATATTCTGCTTTACGCGGAAATCATGTGAGAATACGGCTAAAATGTTGGCCGAATGGTGGTTCCGATCACAGCCAGCAGGACGTTCATGGCCTGCCCCTAGACAGCGTCTACTTGTGGGAAGAAAAGACCTACAAGAATTGGTATCATCTAGTGTCGCTTTTCACCACGCTGGGCTAGAGCCTGCCGATCGCACTGCCATTGAAAAGGCTTTCCTCGAAGGAAATCTTAGTGTGATATGTTGTACCTCAACCTTAGCCGTGGGAGTCAATCTTCCCTGCCATCTTGTTATTTTGAAAGGGACTGTCACCTTTATCGACGGTATTTGCAAGGAATATCCGGATCTCGAGGTAATGCAGATGCTTGGGCGTGCGGGAAGACCCCAGTTCGAAGATATAGCTATTGCGGTTATCATGACAAAACTGAAAAGAAAAGAAAAGTACGAGAAGATGGTGTCCGGGACTGATGTCCTCGAGAGCAGCCTACATCTGAACCTCATCGAGCATCTCAATTCAGAAATTGGACTCCGAACTGTGGACAGTGTTGATTCGGCAAAAGCATGGCTCGAGGGTACATTTCTTGCCGTACGTATGAGGTTAAATCCTGCCTACTACAGCATCGCAGGAATCCAGTCTGGTGGCGATACTGACCAGCGACTGCGTCGTGTCTGCGAGAGAGATGTGCAGCTGCTCCAGGAGCATGATCTTGTCACAGGCGAGGAGATGATCAAATGTACAGAATATGGAGAGGCCATGTCTCGTTACATGGTCAGCTTCGAGACAATGAAGTTGCTCTTGAGCTTGCCGGGGAATGCTAAGACGGAAGACATTGTGAGTTCTCAGTGTGATTACTTGGTAGCTTGAGCTAATTCTTGTAGCTCAGTATCATTTGTCAAGCCGCCGAATTCAAGGAACTTCGAATGAGACCAAATCAACGAGCATGTCTCAGGGAAATTAACAAGTCACCGTTCATGAAGTATCCCATCAAGGATAATATATCTACCACGCCCCACAAGATATCGGTATTGATTCAGGCCCAATTAGGTAGCATCGAGCATCCATCCGAGAAGGACTTCGCTGTCCTAAGGAGGCAATTCATGACGGACAAGAATATCATCATGGAGCGTGTACAGCGCCTCATCAGGTGTATAGTTGACTGTAAAGCCGTCGATCGTGATGCCATATCGACAAGACATGCTCTAGATCTTGCGAGAGGCTTCTCTGCTGGGTACTGGGAGAATTCCAACTTACAGCTACTACAAATCCCCAACATTGGTCCTGCAGCTGTCAGAAAACTGATCAGTAACAATGTCAACAGCATCGAGAGGCTTGGTGTTCTAGATCATGCTACAATTGAGCGATACGTCGGCAAGAATCCACCATTTGGCAAGAAGATTAGCGATATGTTGCTACTGTTTCCTCGCTTAACCTTGATTGCAAATTTGGTAGCTCATCCTATTACGAAGGCGGGAACATATCCCAAAATCAATGTTAGAGTCCGACTTGGGTTCTCTAATAATAGCACGCCAAAGTGGAATGGTCGAAAGCAGTCTCTGACTTTCATGGCGGAAACAACGGGTGGCGTACTGATTCACTTCTGGCGTGGGGGGATCCATCAACTAGAAAAAGGCCACGAGATCAAATTTCTGGCTGAATTGTTAAGTCCTGATGACAACATTATGTGTCGTGTCGCTTGCGACGACATTGTGGGTACGCAGTACTCAAGAGTTCTCAAACCCGATGTGCCAGTTTCTGAGTTTCCGCCTCGTCCTCGTCCAAGAGATGATCTGAAGAAGAAAAAGAAGGTATACTCGAGAAAGTATTCGGATGAGTTTGGTGGGGATGATATTGCAGATGAGGAACTCCTGAATGCTGTTGTCAAAGCAGAGAAGGTCAAGAGCGAAGATGTGGATGGTTTTGTTGATATTGATGATGATAATACTGTCACCAAAGGCCCAGCCACGCCTTCAACATTTGTGCCTTCGACGCAAATGGCGAATGGAAAGTGGACTTGTAACCACGTCTGCCGAGATAGGAAACTTCTCAAAAATGGACAGCATTGCAAGCATAGATGCTGTCACGAAGGTCTCGACAAACCTCGAAAGCTCAAGGCTCGAGTAAGTCAAGCATACGTATCTGGGTTATACCTACTGACTCTCAACCAGGCTAACTCTGGGTCTGAACGACAACAAGCCACGGGGAAGAATACCAAATTGACCGCATCAAAGCTCAACTCAAAGTCTACGACAGGCAATTCAAAGTTGACGACTGCTTCACAACTTCAGGTACATAGTCTTGCTTACTTACCATATTCTGCTTGAGCTCCTACTAATATCTACAGAATTCGAAGTTGAAGTTGATGAACAATTATTGCGACGCATCTGGCGACAACGAAGTGGAGGTTGTCGATTTAGCAGAAGACTATCAGGCATCGTATTCAAAATTAGCCCCGAGGGAGTACCGAAAACTTCACGACCTTCATACCAGTGTTCAAGAAGATCGACCTCTTCGCCTCTTGACGCAGAAGCCTCAGTACGAGTACTCTACTGGTCAACTTCCGGGCCTTCCATTTTCACCCAATAATGAAAACGAGGAAGATCTCTTTGACTCGCTTCCTGACGAGGATTTTCCATCCCCCTCCGTAATCTTTGGTAACGGCAAGGTCACCAAATTGGACCGCTGCCCACCCAAAGTCTTTGATAAGCCCCAGGGAGAATTATCTCCTGACTTGCCGTTATTTTCTGGCTTTCAAAACGTCGATCATTCCTATCAGTTCAATCGCGAAGTTTCCGACTACAAGATTCGGCCACCTTCGTCTTTTTCATATGATGAGTCTATGGAGAGTCTTGAAGCTGGCATGCTCGAGCTGCCGGATCAAAATATTCCCACAGCTACACAATTTACTTCAGATCTGACTTCGAGCTTTGCCAATGGAATGTTTGATTTTGAGGCATTCCCCAATGAAGATGGCGGCCAACCTACCCACACCAACTCCACGCCAGCTGAAGTCACGAAACACATTTTACCAACTAGCTCATCCCCTAGACAGTCGGTAAAGAGAGACTTGTCGCCCACATCGGAACTACCAGAGCTCAAGTGCCGTCGCATTAAGAAAGGAGAGTTGGACCATATTCCATCACAATTGGCAAAACCGCTAAAATCTAACATTCCAACTTGGGCTAACGAAATCGACGCTGAGCTTTTTGATGAGTTGAAGGACTTTGTTGATTTTATTGAGTGAGCGGTGCATATTTTTTATCTTTTATGGCTGGGCTATTGTTGCAATTCCTGGGGGTTTGCTTGTAGATGGTGTCTGGTGGGCAAGAGCATATTGCTCTGTGGACTAGAGATTTATTCTAGGGAATGGTGGATCTTGCAGGGCACTTTGATGTAAACATATTAGAGAAAGATCATTTTGCTGTGCTTAGTTTAGAAAGGAATATAGCTGACTAGATATAGCTTGATTGTGGCTGAATTATTGACCAAACTTGCGGGATCATTTTTCCTTTTCTTTACGATACCTTCCAGCCTGATAGCTCTTTGGAGAAAGGGAGGGCTCTGAATGGGTCCAGAGAGCCATGAGATGGAGCTCTAAGATCTTTTGACTATCATCTCAAACAGTGGTTATCTCGCGTCTGGGTGCTAGGGAAAACTAAGCGAGCTTAATGCCAAGAAGTATTATCCCCTGGCTCAATTCATACTCACCACGCATGGAAGGCTCGTTAGTCTGGTTTCACACGACATCTCGCACGACACGAGGCGGGTTGGCTGCCTCGTCTATCGCACTCACTCCACACCGGAATTCAACGAGAGTTCGCTCTCCAGGCCAAGATAGGCGGTTTTCGCTAGACTCATCCATTTTAGTTGTAGGTCACTGAATCCGACCTTGAGAGGACCTGTGACCTTGATACTAAATGGACCTCGTTTTAACGACAAGGCTCAGCTCCTCGGTGAGATTTAGGCGGGATGCAGGAATGGGTCCGTACTTGCAACGTAGGGCGTTGATGGCCGAGATACTGGATCTATCCCCGACAATGCAGATTCTGCCGTGAAAGAAGATGTGATCAACGGCATCTCAAGGCTCGGTAGTCCAACTAATAAGGAGAGAATTTAGCGACTCACGTGACGCCCCGTCCTAGTTCAATTTCCGCAGAAACCAGATAATCATGCCGACAGCATAAGGATACCACAATAGTCTCTCTCCGAGCAATTTGACAACAAGCTCTGCAGCTGCTTGAAAGTCGAAGCATCCAGACGGCAACATACACACACCCCGCGCGTGCCCGAAAGTCACTGGAGCGGTTGTCAAGACTCGTGTCAACTTTTGCCAACAACCTCATGCAGATTACAATGAGGCTCCCCATGTACGCCGTCCCATCCTGAGGCTGCCCTGCCCGGCCCATATTTTGTATCGTGGAACGGAACATGGCTGTGCCCAGTGGCCGCAAGTGCTCAACCAGACCGGTTCGCTTGATTCGATATTGGACACTTTTGTGGCTGTACCTCCGTACAGCTAGCCTTACTGTACAGGAAGACCAAGAATACGGGGTACGCAACATGCGGATATGTAGGCCTTGTTTGAAATTTGGAGCCACAGGTGCCGAGAGTCCAGAGTTCTGTCTGTTTGGCTGTCGCCTCCTTATTGTCCCACTAGCTGTGCCTTACGCATCATCTATACGAGTAGACGCCGGTCTGTACGTACAAGATCAACACAATGTCATTATGTCACCCCTCGAGTCCTCATTCCTCAACATCCCCGACGCCCCGACTGGGATGCATCGTGCTGGGCTGTTAGAAAAGATCTTACTACAAGTAGTTCCATGCTTCTCTCAGGCGCTTTTTAGGTCCGAGGCAGGCAGACTTGCTCTAGCTCTCATAAAGCTTATGTGGCCGCTCGAAGGAGAAAGGACAGCAACCACATTCCATATCGTTTCCATCTAATATTTCGATATCTCATCTGCTCGAATTCCTATCGCTGTCCTGCACATCGTTTCTCATCCATTTCGTTCAATCTCGTTGGAATATGGCTGCCGAAAGTTCCCGTTATCACAATGTTTCCCGGCAGTCCGAGGATTCAGAGCGAGATGCGTCTCCCCTGCTTCCTTCGATTAACTCGACAAGACGAGTAGCTCCGTCTACTTGGGAAGTCGATATTCAGCCTGTGATTTGTCTTCGTATCCTTTCCACCATCCTCGCAATCATTATATTCGTTTTCTGGGTTGTTGATGGACGAGGAAACTTTGTTGCAGCGTGCATCTTTGACATGATGCTGTAAGAGCCTCCTTTCTCTCATCGTGTGTGCGAGCTAATTTTACGATCTACATAGTATAATCTTGAACATCGTTCAGCTTCTGAGCTGGCTCTGTACCGATGTTATGAAGATTACTGTTGACATGCGTGGTCAATCTCGGCAGATTTCGCTCAGCAACGACGGCAAGGATAAAATCAGAGTCTCGATGTATCTCGAAATTTTCCTGTCGCTCGTTCTCCTGCTGTCCATTGCCATCGGAAAATCAACTAGAAGCCGCCACTGGTCTGGAGGGCTCTGGAAAGCTGGTGCCATCATCGGATTCACCGTTGTGTAAGCATTTCCGAAGTCGACCTACCTACACGACTAGTTTATTAATATTCCTCTAGTGGCCTCCAGATTCTCCTTGCCCTTCCTCAGCTCGCCAACAAGCGTCTCATTCTGACCGCCAAGCTCACCAGCTTGACGGGCAAGGACATCGTGGATACCAAACGTCCTGAAACGGGCGTAGCACAAGTCGCACTAGAGTCGGCACGCCGTCGAACGATAGAGAGTGAGGAGGGTCGACCGTCCGTTGAAGACATGGTCTGACCTTCTCTCTTGGGCTTTAAAAGACTTGTACGTCCTGGAAATTTGGACAGCATCAATTACAACATCAGTTTTCGGCGTCGGTAACTTGGTAAAGAGAATCTCTCCTAGGGATTACCACTTTCGGTTTTCTATATTACTGTCATTATTATTTGGGGCGGACGAATTACGAGGTCATTTGGGAATGAGTAGCTAGACAATCGGTAAAAATCCAGGAACATCCTCCTTTCTATAATGTGTTTGCACCCTGTCTCTCATCCGATCAGCGTAGATGTGGTAACCGATGTCCCGAAAGACCACCGCAAGATTCCAACATTCCTTTCCACGCAAGTTTGCTCTCCAACGCTTTTCAAAACAGGAAGCATACGCGTACAGGAGCAAACCACCAGCTTTGAAACCCACCTACTGACCTAATCCCCAACATACTAGTATTGAAGGATGCTCAGCACAGCTTCTTCAATAGAGTCTCAGGAGGAGAAGCGAGATCAACCCTCCTCTTCCGTCTACGTGTTTTACTCACTCACTCCATATTGCATTCCATGATGCATGCCTACGAGCCACGAACAAACACCTCATGCAAGCCTACAGTACTGCTACCATCCACACCGATCGATCACCCATCACCCCCCCCCCCCCCTAAATCTCACCCAACCACACTTCTCACAGCCCCCATCAGCACACCAAACAGATCAGCCCCCCCTCCCCCCAAATTTAGTTTCGGGTTGCCTTGGGGGCGATTTGCACCGCACATTGGAGGTCGCCTGGAGCGGGAGGCGAGGAGATTGAGGAGGAAGCGGGTGAGGTGAACTTGGAGGGACACGGGGCGGCGAGGGAGCGAGGACGATGGGGCCGAGGAGGGGATGGAACCAGAATCGGTGGCCGCCGAGGAGGAATGGTGGCGTGCGGGTTGGAATTCTCGTCAAAGGGGCCGAGTTACGTGGGGTGCGGGAAATGTTTAAGCGAGTAGATACACCCCTTCGCTAAATTGCTCGTAGACAGAATTAGAGGCTTGAACTAGGACATCTTGACTTCCCGGTCTCCTGCGGCTTTATAATCACCCATCGACAGATGACTTCATCCACGGCAGCGAATCTCATATAAATTTTCAGGATGTGCGTCCTCTATAAGTTGGCTTTGTATTCGTGTTTTTGACAACATAGTCATACCAGAAGTAGTAGCATAATTTAGCTTGTAATTTATTTCATTTTTGCAATCTAACACACATGAGATCTCAAGAGTGTATTTGTTTCAACGCTCGCAAGGAAACCTAGGCCCGAAAGCAATAAATACAGAGAGGATCGCGTCCCTATGAACAACACCACATTCACCCTCTACCCTCTACCCTCTACTGACCTGGAGCGATTAATTTACCCTGGCTTAGCGAGTTGTGCTCCCAACCTCCAGCAAGAGCTGCTCCTCCATTCTTCTCTGCATAGTCCTTCATCCGTGCCTCTAATTCTGGTCGGAAATGTCTGATCAAACCCTGGATTGGCCATGCGAACGCTTCACCAAGAGCTATTACTAATGTCAGTAACATGATTGTATACCGGAAATTGGTGTAACTTACCGCAAATGGTGTGACCCTCGACTTGCTTCGTGAGTTCCTGAAGCATGTCGATTTCTCTCTCTCGCCCTTGTCCCTTTTCGAATCTCTTCATGATCTGCTCGGTCCATTTGCTCCCTTCTCGGCATGGAGTACATTGACCACAAGATTCGTGTCGGTAAAAGTGACTTAATCGTGAAATGGCACGGACGACATCTGTACTCTTGTCCATGACAATGACAGCCGCCGTTCCAAGACCCGACTGACTGTCCTTTAGGGCATCGAAATCCATAAGCTGTTCATCGCACACATTCTTAGGTAGAATGGGTGTCGAAGAGCCTCCAGGAATAATGGCCTTCAGATTATCCCAGCCCCCACGGACACCACCACAGTGCTTGTCAATGAGCTCCTTTAGGGGAATACTCATCTCTTCCTCAACGGTACATGGATTGTTGACATGGCCTGAGATACAGAAGAGCTTCGTTCCCGCATTTCTCTCCCGTCCAAAACCAGCGAACCAGCTTCCGCCTCGGCGACAAATCGTTGGCGCAACGGCGATTGTCTCTACATTTGCCACTGTTGATGGACATCCGAAGAGACCGACGGCAGCAGGGAACGGAGGCTTTAGACGAGGCTTGCCAGGCTTGCCTTCCAAAGACTCAATTAGAGAGGTCTCCTCGCCACAAACATAGGCTCCCATGCCGCGGTGGATGAAGACATCGAAATCGTAACCACTCCCACAAGCATTCTTTCCAATCAATCCATCTTTATAAGCTTCCTGGATTGCTCGCTGAAGAACGGTAGCTTCGTGATAGAACTCGCCTCGAATGTAGATATAAGCAGCCGTGCAGTTCATGGCACGTCCGGCGACCAAGCAACCTTCAATCAACTTGTGGGGATCCTTTCGCATAATCTCCCGGTCCTTGCATGTTCCAGGCTCACCCTCATCTGCATTTACGACCAAGTAACGTGGTTTGTTGTCCTTATCCCAATCCTTAAAGTTCATGAAAGACTACCACAAGTAAGCGATGGTACGGAGTCTGGTGTTACTGAACATACCCATTTCATGCCTGATGGGAAACCAGCTCCACCACGTCCTCGGAGGCCCGAAGCCTTTATTTCAGATATGATCTATTCCAGCTGTTAATTGATAGGACTTAATGGCTATTCCTAAACTCCGACATACCCAATCATGGCCCTTCAATAAGATCTCCTTCGTCTTGTACCAATCGCCGTACTTCTTCGCGCTTGCCAGATCTGCTCCATGATGTCCATAAAGATTTTGGAAGATACGGTCTTGATCCTTTAGGCCCCCATAGATTCGTTTTGGTGGGGGTGGTGCATCTTGAACTGTAGCAAGGCCTCGGGCCTGCTGTGAAGGAGAAAAGGAAGCGGCTCTTGAGGCGGCGCACACAGTCGACGGGATAACGCGCGCAGAGATGGAAGAAACCGCTTTGGGCAAGGGCGCGTGTCTCGATAACATTGTGATGTGTAGTTGTGCTCAATTGAGCCGTCTCGAGGAACGCAAGGTTGATGTTGAATTGTTTGGGGGACTGCAATTCAAAGCGTCATGAATTGAGTGGCTTGTGATTGGTGGGTGTGGCAAATAAGCTGGCTCGTGGCGGCAAAGATTTACCGATTGCCTATTGACCTAACCTAAAGAAGCTATGAGGCTGTACTCCAACACAACTTGTGAGCTTTTACTGAATTGTAAACTTAATACACAACTATGTGATGAAACTTGTCTTGTTTTGGAAGAAGTCTGTCCTTCCCCAGGTGAGTGGCATCGACTTGCAAAGTATGAGCGTGCCTTTTCTTACCATCACTGCACTTCCTTGGATTGTCCTTTAATACACATCGAGCGAAACCATTGACACTTTCTACAGAGACTCCTCGTCATCCACGACCCAGCTCCTATTTTGACTCGATAGAGATCGTCGACAGAGTCACACTACCCTATCAATGTCTTCCTCGAAACGAGTGTCAACAGCGCCAGCTGCGCCCAAATCTCCAACCGTTCTTGCACCCACACTCGTCATAGGAGAACATGCAGTGCTCACCGGAACCTATCTCATCACCCTAGGATCAAACACGGTGGTTCACCCTCGCACAAAACTCAATTCAACATACGCTCCCATAACAATCGGCAACAACTGCATCATCAGCGAACGGAGCATAATCGGCCTACAAAGCCCCGGATCAGACCAGGGCATGACTATCGAGAATGGCGTTGTCGTGGAAGTGGGAGCTATAGTAGAGGCAAAATCAATTGGGGAGGGCAGCATTATCGAAGTCAATGCTAAGATTGGAAAGCACGCGGTTTTGGGAAAGGTACGCGGTAACGAGCCCTATACAGATTTTTGTTAACAGCTCGCAGCACTGCAAGATTGGGCCAATGTGCGAAGTAGGAGAACACGAAATAGTTCCTGATTTTACCGTGCTATTTGGAAATGGAATGCGACGAATTGACAGGAGCGGGGTGGAGGACTTGAAACTAAAGATGGTGGCTCGACAAGTGGAGATTCTCAGAAAGTTGATACCAAATAATCTCGCCAAATTCAAATGATCACCAAGAGTCAACTCCACTAAGTCGTGAAAAATGAGCCGTTACTCAATGCCATCTCTTTCATTTTCGAGCTCCAATTTCGGGGCTAACAGAATGCGCCTATAGCCTACTTGTACTGTACACCACGTGGAATTTTATGCCTCGATTTGTCCCATATGCGCCACCCCTAGAAAAGAGAACAAAAGCCATGCCAGGCGATGTGATGGTAACGGACTATCATACAGACAATAAGATAGACTTATACCCCAACTCCAATTAGTTTTGATGACCACTTGGGCCGCCGCCTCGAGGTCTCTTGCCTGTATTGCCTTGAGATCCGCTCATGGAACCCTCCTCGCGAGGTCTCTTTTGTCCTTGTCCTTGAGGATTGTAAGGCTGAGCACTTGCGTTCAACCCTCCTCTCTGTCCATTGCCTCTACCTCTGCCCTGAGCACCCATCCCACGGCCAGCTTGATACGGTTGGAGTGGTCCGCCACGAGCTCTCCCAGCGCCGCCACCTCGCATAGTTGGAATTCCGGAGCCTCTGTTTACATTATTCATTGGTGGCAACTGAGGAATCTGGCTAATCAAGGTAGCTTGTCCACCGTTGGGTCCTGATGCAATGGGGCCTGGCTGCGCAAGAGGTTGTGGTACCCAAGTAGAGGGATTTTCTGTTTTCACCTCCGAATTTTGTGCTGCAAGCGTTGGTGCTATCGGACCGGGACCATTTGGCTGTGTGGCAGGGGCTGCTGTCAAAAAGTCAGTACACGATAAAGTTCAGTCTTTGATAATGATTGGCACTAACCTTGTGGCTGTGGATCCGGCTTCCAAGCTTTGGCAAGCTCCCACACTTCAGAGACAGGCCTTTGGGGTGTTTCAGTGGCGGCTGTTTCTACGATTCCTAGCTTGCCAGCAGCAGTCTTGGACCGACCCTCCAAAAGGCTAATTTTCAACGTGAACCTCTTGTCTGACATCTTTACAGCATTCTCTTTTTCTTTAGCAGCGTTCTCTACTACTTTTGCAAGGTCCTTTTCGGCCTCTTCTTTGGTTTTGGCCACTGCCTGGTCAACCTTTTTCTTAACATTACCAATGAAGACCCCTTTCATGGTA
Organism: Amylocarpus encephaloides; assembly: GCA_019669835.1. Taxonomy (NCBI): domain Eukaryota; kingdom Fungi; phylum Ascomycota; class Leotiomycetes; order Helotiales; genus Amylocarpus; species Amylocarpus encephaloides. The sequence continues at coordinate 113,080 of MU251362.1, forward strand.
GTATTATTTGTTAACAACTCTCGAGCTTGATTTTCGGTGATTTCTAGTGGCTTGCTAGTAGAACCAGTTGTATTTAATTGTTGCGCCGGTGTTGTGGGAACCGCGGGACTTAGTGGCACAATGGACTCATTGTTGTCCTTCGGTTTGGTCGGCGTTGCCACTTCTTCTGTAGAGACAAGCTTGGGGACGGTTGTGGTTGTAACGGGGGTTGCAGGTACATTTGCTCGGTTTTCCGCAAGCCAAATCAGCTTCGTCTGCTCTAGCTTTAGGTTAGAATCATTTTCGAGATCCTTCTTGTGTTCAGCTAGCTTCTTATTCAGAGCAGCTTTCATTTTCTCAGATCTTGTTTTGAGAGTGTTCTCCATTTGCTCTTCAATCTTGGTGGCTTTCTCCTCTTGTTCGTTGGCCTTAGCTTCCGCTATAGCAATGCGCTCCTCAAGAGCCCTTTTCTCGTCGTCTGAAATCGCTAACTTTGGTCTTTCGTCAACTTGGCCTTCTTCGTTTGCACTGTCATCCTCTAAATTGTTTGCGTTGTGACTCGATGATGGTCGCGCCGCGGCGGCCTTAGTGACAGCATTGTCTCGCTCATATCTAGCTGTCTGTAGCTGTTCGCGCAGATTCTTGAGTTCTGCTTCTAGTGACACCTTAGCTTCGTCCACCGCGTTAAGCTGCCTTCGGAGCTCAAGCAGCTGTTCTTCGTATTGCTGAGATTTTTCCTGGCTAGAGGTATCTGGACCAGGGGTTTCTGCAGCAGCAGCAGCAGCTAGTGCGCGGTCCAGATCGCCCTTCACGTTACCAAGCTCTTGGGTTAGACTGTTGAGTTGTTGCTCTGCAGAGTCCTTTTCTCTGACTGCTGTCTCAAGCTGTTGTTGTAACTCAGAAAGCTGTTGCCGAAGAGAGGTTTTTTCCTGTACCGCAGCATCTCGTTCACTCGCGCGATCCTTGATATCTTTGGACTGAATGCGCGACCTCTCCTTGGCCTGATCAATAATCTTTTGCCGACTTTGTTGCCAGTTGACCTTCTCGCCTTCTAGGATCTGGATTCTATCCTGGAGAGGCTGCTTCCCCTCAAGCAGAGAGTCTCGTTCCGTTTTCAAATTCTCGATCGTCTCCTTGAGTTGTTCCATCTCAACAGGGTCGATACGGTCATACTTAGAGATGATGTCTTGGGTTCGTTTTTGCCATCGATCACGATCCTCGCGTAACAATACCATCTCACCCTCTGATGTCTCTTTGCTGTGCTCTAGTTCCCTTAATTTAGCTTCTAGCGGCTGGACCTGTTCCATCAGCTCTTCCACTCGCTTGGTCTTCTCGGATAACTGCGTCTGGGCTTGTCGTGCTTCATTTCGCAGAGTAATGCTGCTTTCACGGAAAAGATTCAGCTCGTTCAGCTTTTCCATGAGGTCTTTGTGGGCAGTTGAGCTTCTGCTCCCATCAGCCTGTAGTCGGCGCTCTTGGTCAAGTTTTAATCTACTCTCGTCTAACTGTGACTGCGTATAGTCGAGTTGTTGTTGTAGTCGTTTTGCTTCCTGGGCCTTGAGCTCGTATTGCACTTCAACAATTTCCTTCTCGCGCCTGAGGAAGACATTTAGCTCACGTAAACCGTCGGCGGTACGGTCGACAGTGGATTCAGCACCAGGAAAACCACTCTCGCCAGCTTCAGCAGTTGCAGCTCGCCCTTGTTGTAGGGCTGAAATTTGTGCACCAACGTTCTCTAATTGTTGATGAAGAAGCTTGTTTTGCGCATTGACATCATCTCGGCGAGATCTAAGCTCACCGAGCTCTTGTTCCAGGTTCAGGCGACGCTCCTCCCATGAGATTTCACTCTGGCTCAAGGTAACTCGCGCAGATTCAGCATCAGCTTTGAGACTTGCCGACTCGGATTTGAGTTGATTGTGTTCAGCACGAAGATTCTGCAAGAGCTTGGCCGCCTCGGCATGCTTTACCAACTCGTTCTCATAGTCTAGCTGGGCTTTGGTAGCAATTGCCGCTTGCGCACGTAGATCTTGTTGGTGGAATTGGGAAGCTGTTGCATGCCTTTCGTCTTCATCCTTGAGTCGTGTGATTTCCTGTTGGAGAATTGCTTTATCCTCTTCAGACCGTCTGGCCGCTTCTGATTGTTGGTTGCGAAGAAGCGTGAGCTCATTGTTTGTAGTAGTAAGCTCCGTCGATATATCATACACCCGTTGTTGTAATTCCTGGACCTTTGAATCCTTCTCCTCAATGATTCGGTCCATCTCATCACGGTACTGATCTTGAGTCGCATTGAGGCTTTGAAGTTCTTCTTCGGACGATTGGCTGATAGATTTGTACTGCTCCGTTTGACTCTTTGTGCTCTCAAGTTCAGACTTGGCAAGATCGAGATCTCTCTTTAGCTCTGAAATCTCGATACTGAGTTCCTGTTCCCTATTTTCTTCCTCTCGAGACACATGTCCATTGGTACCATCAGTAGCCACATCAGCCCGAGGTGTTGGTCTTGGTTGAAGTAGCACGACTCTCTCTTCGGCACTCTTCAGCTGAATGGCAAGTTCATCCACTCTCGCTTGAAGATGATCGCGTGTGGTCACCGCAGCTACTAACTCCTCCCGGACTTGACCCAGACTTCCAGCTAGATCATCGATGCGCTTCTGATTCTGCTGAGAATCAAACTCTTTCCGGAGCTGTACTTTCTTGCTATCTTCAAGCTCGTCACTGAGCTTGCGTTTAGTGGTAGACAGCTCGGTCTCAAGAGTCTCGACCTGGGTCTGAAGTCGCCGTCTCGCCTCTGATTCAGAAATCTCTCGCTCATTCTGCAGCGTTTGCTGATTGGTAATAAGATTATTGAGGCGAGCCCGCTCGTTCATTAGATCTTCGTTGTCTTGGCTCAGTCGGTCCTGGATGTCTTTCCAAAGTTTCTTTTCTGCCTTCAGATTTGCCGTTTCGTTACGCATGCTCTCAACCAGACCCTTAGCCTCGATTAGATCTTCTGCGACCTGTTGAGTCCGGAGATCCTGTTTCGCAGCAGCTTCCGAGAGAATCTGTCCTCGCTTTTGTAGTTCTTTATTCTCATTCTGCAACATAGTGTAATTTGCATGCAACATCTCGTATCTTTCATTAGCCAATGTAAGCTGACTTATTATCTTGGCAATTTCCGCTTGAAGTGCCCCTCTCTCCAAAGAAAGTTTTTCCGTTTGCTCTTTCATCGTGCGGCGATCAATTGCTTGCTCTTCTCTGTATTGATCGAATTGACCTTGCAATTCTCTGAGCACGACAGGGTAGTTGGTGCTGGCGGAAAAGGTCTGCTCGACGGAAGGCATGGGGCCATTTTGGTTGCCATCAGTGGACTGGCCGAACATAGAGGCGAGATCAGAATTTGGAGGAATCTGACCACGATGTTGAAGCATACGGCGGAACATGTCTCTTTCCTTCGTATAGCTTTCACTTCGTGTAATCGTCGCTTGTAGCTCATCTTTGTAATTCTCGACTGTTGCTCGAAGCGTCTCGACTTCGTCATGGTCCTTTGCGGCTTGATGTTTTGTTGCCAAGGCCTCTTCGCTCTCCATTTGTTCACCCAACTGTCTAGTAATCTTGAGCAATTCTTGGTTCTTCTCTTGAAGCTCAGCCACATTTCTGAATACCACAAGTCGTTGAGTGATAAAGCGATCAGTATCCGTAAGCCCCTCCAAGGCCTCCTCACTAACATCCCCACTGGCCAAGCGTTCAAATCGCGCTCGTTCAAAGGTATTCAGTGCATCGATACCACGCTCTCGTGCATCCAGCTCATACAGCAATAATTTAATTTGTGCACTGAGATCACGAAGTTGTTGTTGTAGAATCTTGGACTCGGCTTGTGCAGTTGACGCCCCACTCTCAGCTTTTCTCAAGTCCTTCTTCGCACGATCAAGTTCCATTCTAGAAGTGTCAACGAATTTCGACATGTCGACCATTTCTTTTTTCAGACGCTCATGCTCATTCTCGATTTCTTCGATGTAAGGCTGTTTGGCTTCCAAGCTGCCCACCATTTCGTCCATTTCACTCTCGAGGCGTTTGCTGCGCGACTTTTCTTTTGTCAGTAGAGCCTTGACTTTGTAAAGCTCATCTATCGCTTGAGTTGCTGTAATGGTCGATTTGCTTCTCACAGATCCAGGAGTGCCGAATAGAGCGGGTGATCCAGATCTTCCATACATAGAGCCATTAAGTCCTTGGCGCGGAGTACCTGGTGTTGAGCCTGGTCGAGCTTGTATTGCCTCCATTCGTATAGTCTCGATTTCGGACTCCAATTCATGGACACGGCCATCAAGGGCATCGGCTTCTTGACGCGCGGACTCAGCCTCCTGTTGACTCTTTCCTACTTGATCAGCAGCATCATCTTTTATCTTTTCTAGGCCAGCTTCGACTTCTAGGAGGCGGTTGCGATGGGTCTCCGTCTGTTGTGACTGAAGCTCAGCCAACCTACGCGCGCTCTCCAGTTCTTGACGGAAGCCCTCCTCAGTCTTGGCTGCAGACTCTTGAAGTTGCTGAACTTGAACTTGAGCATCCTCTGCCTTTTGCTGCACCTCATCCAATCTGTTTCGCAATGCTTGTTCTGTTTTTTTCAGGGCCTCGAAATTTGAATTCGTATCTTCGTTGAGGCGCTGTAACTCCGCGATCCTGGCACCTTTTTCTTTTCGGAACTTCTGAGCTTCAGAGTTCTTAGTCTTAAGCTCGTTCTCGAACCATTCTGCATTGTTTTTGGCGAGTTCGACTTCTTGCTTGAGAGATTGCTCACGGAACTTTGCGCTAGATGCTGCTGAGTTGGAATTCTGAACTGATTGTTGCAGTGTGGTTATTTGCTGGCTGAGTTCCAGTCCCTTTTGGTGTTGCTTTTGTAACTCTTGCGCGAGGTTGTCGTTCGCAGTGGTCTTCGACTCGAGCACAGCAACCGTCTCGCGATTGGCAGATTCAAGAGATGACACTCGAGTTCGTAAAGTCTCAATCTCTGAGGAAGAGGTCGAAGAGGACGACTTCAGGATTTGAAGTTCGCCTTCGAGCGCGGATCGTGTGTTTTCTACCACTTCGTGTAAGCGTAGATCATTCGCAAGCAGCGGCGCATGAGAATACTAACCAGACTCCTTCAATTCTATTCTGACATCCGTCGTAGTCTTTTGCGCAGTCTCCAAGCTTGCCTTCAAGCCCGCATTGCGGGTTTCTGCACTTCTGACTGCACTTTCTAGCTCTATCTCTAGGCGAACCTTGTCTGCATCAAGCCCTATGTGTTCATTTGCCTTTATAGAGACAGCTCTAAGAACAGATTGGACGAGATCGATAGTAGGCGCATCGAGAATCGATACGAGGACGTCTTGAGGGAGTCCTAAATAGCCAGACAGATGATCTACCTCAACTGCTGCGGTAGCCATCGTTGAGATCAGACGATCATGAAGGGTGACTGAAGTTCATAGATCGAGTCGAGATTCCGTCTGTGGATAGGTGTGACCGTGTTTTTTCTGTTGACTGCGCGTAGCTAGGAAGATCAGGTTACAGACGCGAAGTTAATATACCCAGAAGGTCAGCGCATGACTCGAGAAAGAATTTGATGGATTCGCGACTCCTTTTGGAGTTTTATGAAACCAGCAAAAGTGATTTCGATGTATTATTTAACAAAGATCGTTTGCTTTGGTATTGTATGTCTACATCCGCTTGAGGCTTAGCGCTGCCAAGACTGCAGCCTTGCAAGCCCCAACTAAAGTAATTCACGTCGCAAGCTACGACAATCATCTTTGTCTTCTTGCCATTCACCACACGAATTCACGTTTCTTGTTTGGGCACGCGGGAGAACAGGGCAGGAGAAAATCCAGCTGTTCTAGAAGAAGAAAAACTTCCACGACTCCCATGTATCAGACTCTATCTCTATCCCTCCCTCCCATGCGATAGAATTGATTCCCGTCGCCACAGCAGGAGCCTCTGCCTCGAGCCTCCCATTTTCTGAAAACCGCCATGTCTTCATATCTCGATAAACAGTCGAAAGCTTTCAAGGGAAGCGTCGTATCTGCGGCCTCGAGAGTCAACAATGCCAACCGCTCGGGTCTCGCATCACAACCTGATACTGCACCATCCCCAGCTCCGTCCAATGCTTCGAACACATCGAAAAATGAGAACACAAAGAGAAAACGAGAAGAGCCGCCACCCGACAGCAAGATAGTCTTTTCTCAGCCTCAAATAACAGGGTTTGGCAAAAATGTTCAGACGCAAATGAATTTCGTTATCGAACATATGCAAAAGAAGGGCGTACCAGAAACCCTTGATGACATTCTTGGATTTCTCAGCTTATTGTACGCTCCCGAGGAGCACCAGAAATTCATCTCCAATATCGTTCGAAAACATCCAAGCGTGGAATGGGTGCCAGATCCTCAGCTAGGAAAGGCACAAAATTGGAAATCGGGAACCTACATTCACAAACCAAAAATCAATGTCCGTACGAAGGATCAGCTGGTAACTTATTTGCAATCCAAAATTGACGCACAGGGAGTTTCCGTCAAGGATCTCAAAGATGGGTGGCCGCTTTGTGTGGAACCGATCAATCAACTGGCGCGAGAGCACAAGGTCTTGGTTACGAGAACGAAGAAGGATAGTCTTCCCAGAATGGTATGGATCGATGATCCATCTCTCCATCACAGAGTCGACGATGAATTTAAAACCATGTGGCTGAAAACTCAAAATAAACTACCCAGCGTTGATGATCTTGTTGGGAAGCTCATCGCCGCAGGTCAAAAGCCAGCCAGCGAAGATCCCAGCAAACGCATCAAAACAGGTGTCAAAACAAAAGAGAAGAAGAAGAAAGCTACCCGGAAAGGTGGAAAGGTCACGAACACCCATATGGCTCACCTCCTCAAGGATTACTCTGATCGCGCGGGCAAGAAGTAGAAAGGTCCCCTTCTCGGTGGAAATAGCTGCGGGCTATACTTCCAATATCGCACATCTATCGAGATGAAAACCAAAGTCATACCGGGCGTCCGGGAGCATCAACTGGAGCTTGGCATCTAAGGGTTGGCGTTGGGGGTAATAAGATTGAGCTAGGGCCCGAAGGATTGGCTTTCTTGTGGTCTCGAGATAAAGAACACACCGAGCGAGGTTGGTGAGGTAGAAAGTCCCAGAACACTTTCAACAAGACTCGTCAATTGACATCTCGAAAAACTGCCCATGTGGAGCTGGAGTGGGCGTCAGGATTGTCATGTGATGAGAACTCCCCACATAGCTGAGGGCGGCCGAGCCACCTAGGATAGCTCCCTTCGAGCTCGGCCGGAAATGATTTCTAATCATTTGAAATGCCCACCGACAGCCTATGCAGCGTTTTTTGGGGTAATAAGCAATCTTCATTCGTCCTCATATTTGTGTTGTTGCTCCTATACAACACCAATAAACCATTTTAGCGCTACTAGCCTAGCCCTTCTCTTTCGTTTCTGCGATTCTCCAAGTGAATGTTCCGGCCTACCTTGCGGAAGATGACGGTCTTTAATATCGAGATCGTGAGCGACACCGTTTGCCCAGTATGTTATCTCCTTGTTGCCGCACTTTCCCCCTTCCATGCCCCGATCTGTTTATATCCTCCCCCCCCCCCCAATGGCTTCCTACATTCCCCCTCAATGTCGAAGCCCTCCCTCCTTCCCTCCCTCCCTCCCCACAAGTCCCTAGCTAGCCAAGCAAAAGTTAGTTGGCGATATCGCTGACCATCTGACGCTGTAGTGGTGCTATGTTGGAAAGCAACAGATGGACAAGGCCATAAAGGCCTATCGTGAACTCCACCCGGACTCGAAAGACAGCTTTCATACCACGTGGATGCCGTTCTATCTCAACCCTGCGGCCCCGAAGATAGGTGTGTAGAGCCTTCGGGCATCGACCTATCCGTTTCTTAGGTTAGGGATCTATGCTAAGCCGTCTATCTATCACAGGCGTGGACAAGATCGAGTTCTATAATTCGAAATTCGGGGAAGATAGAGTAGGCGTGCTGTTTGAGCGCCTCTCTCAGGTTGGGAAGGATGCTGGCATTCATTTTAAGTAAGCCATAACAACTTTTCTCTCTACCACATTGCTCTCTGTATACCTTTTTTTAATATGTTTTTTAATGTTTTTTTCTTATTCTTTTTTATTTATTTTTGATTTCTTGGGTCCATCTATCCCCCTTTCGCGGCCTCCCACGCCCACTCCACTATTCCTACGATCCCTAACATGAAAGATTCGGCGGCAAAACAGGCAACACGCGAACATCCCACCGCCTCATTCAACTCGGCAAGACCAAATCCCCCGCCATGCAAACCCGTGTCGTCGAGGAGCTCTTCCGCCTGTACTTCGAAAACGAAGGTGACATCACATCGCTCGCCGCCATCGCGCAGGCCGGCATCAAAGCGGGGCTCCCTGAAGTCGAGGTCAAGGAATGGCTCGAGAGCGAGAAGGGAGGACCGGAGGTTGATAGGGAGGTTGAGGCGGCGAGGGTGAGTGGTGTTAGTGGCGTGCCGAACTTTACTGTGAATGGGAAGTTCGAGGTTGGCGGCGCGCAGGATCCGGGTGTGTTCCTGAGGGTGTTTGAGAGGATCAAGGCTGGGGAGAAGGGGCAGGTGGAGAAGGGGACGGTGTGTGGGTAAATGTTGGTTTCGTGCATTACTTCAATTTGCTTGCCTGCCTTTGGTGGGTTGGGTTTGGGTTTGATTCCGGGGTGCATTGATGCCGGGTGCTATTTTGTTAAGCTGGGCTGGACACTTATCTGGGTTGGTGATCTTTTGGTCTTCTCCTCTCGTCAGGAAAACTCTGGGTACATCCAGGCACTTTGTTATTATCGACTCCCAAATAGGACAGTTCAGGTATTTGGCCAATCTTTCTCCTATCCGATCGAGGATATTCACACTCATTCTCTTGGGAATTTATGGATATCCTCGTAGATGTTCTGATATACCTAGCACTGCGGCGTGAACCGTTGATTTACCGATGGATGGAGATCCCTTTTTCTTTGCATAGGATGCTCGGATTGACGGGAGGGAAGATCCTCACCTCCCTGATTTTGCATGGCACCGCACTGGAAGACAGCCCGAAAGACGCATGATGTGATACCGGGAATCCAGTTATCCTGCGAGTCGGGCAGCACATTTGGCAATGGATCTCGAGACCTGACTTCTCAGAGATGGCGCACTTGCTTCCCCAAGGCTGTGATCGATGGCCCGAGACGAGAATGCAACTTCGACCGAATGGTCAGGACAGTCGAGACCACGGAGAGCGTCCCGGGAATGAGCGAGCCCTGCCCTGACTGCTCGCATGGCATGGCTGTGGGTTGTCGTCGTCGAGCGGCAGGGAAACTCAAAGCGAGCAGCATCGGCCATCTTCTGTCGGGGCTTGGAGATTCTTCCCCGGGGTGGTAAATAGACACTAAAAACTTGTGACCTCTTCGAAAGGATCATCTTTTTTGGTCGCTCGACCGGTCGTCTACGTGAAACTTGCTGGAGCGAGGAACTCGGAGCCTTGCCCACCTTGGGGAGTTGGAAGAGGCAGCAGTCCTAGAATGGTGCAATCGTCTTCGGTAGAATCTCTTCTAGATGATGTACCCCTATATCTGTAACAGCTTGCGTCCGCGGTCAGGATGAGCCCGTCACCCCGTTAGGAGCGGACAATACCTACGTACCTGTTTGAAGATCTGACGGCGGATGGATCACATCATGCCCCGACATGAAGAACAGTCGAATCAACAGCCCACCGGGTTTCCACCAATAGTCCAAATACCGTGATGGCGAAACAAATCCTGGGAGTACTCCGTACAGTACGTACAGTACTTGTATGGAGCTGTGAGTGAGTGTGCGTGTGCGTGGACGTGCGCTCGCGTGCCGACCGGGACCTGAGCCGCACCTCGATCCTCGTTCCTAGCAAGTTTCCGGGGGGCCGAACACTTTACGGAGTATTTATAAGTAGGTTCAGGCGAGGGACCAGGGAAATCGCAAGTTTACGGGGTGCTTATAAGTATAAGGTCCTGGCGAAGGACCAGGGAAATCGACATGGAGCACGAGGAAGCCGGCTGCATCCGGAAACCTTCCAGCAGTCCTGCATGGCTTCTAGCGCGAAACCCCAAGCCGCATCTGAGCACCGCGGTGATCATGTGATGGCTCATGGCAGCCCCTCGTCCCGGTCGGGTGGGGACCAGCGATGCAGCGGTGCAGCGGTGCAGCGGTGCAGCGATGCAGCTGAGCAATGCAGCAATCGCGGCTCTTGATTTTGGATGTGATTTTGGCAATATCGCGGTCCCCTTTCAGCTCTCGTGTGGGAGTGGGTCGGAGCCTTCAGACCATTCGTCTGGGCCGTGGGGCGTCTGGCCGTGCATGAATGGATCAATCATAGAACAATGGCATGATGATCCCTTCATTGTCCCCAACCCCATTCGTACTGTACTCTCCCCCCCTAAATAAATGTAACTGGCTAGGCTGGCATAGATAGAATATGAGAGCAAGTTGGCACGTGCAGCCCTGGAGCAGGTACATTTAATTAGGAGGGGAGTAATTAGGGGAGAGAGTAGTAGTGCAACCATGGTGGCACAGACCTCCTCTGTCGCGTGGCACTGCTCGCGTTCTTCTGGAAAATTCCTGCTCCCCCTCCTCGTAATAAATGTTATTTAGTGGATCTGGGGTAGGGATGCCATGGCGAATCATGGAGGGGGAAGCTTCTGGAAACCCAATCACGGCGTGGCGTTACGGACCCACACGCTAGCCATGATCCCAGGGGAGTGACCTCGTGAAGAAGCTTGGATCAACAAGTGGACTCCCCCCTCCGCCCCCTCCCCCCCCCTCAAGGGGATGTCTGAGCATGCAGACGCAATACGTACGACTCGACGAGGTACGTAATACGTAGGGACTGGAGAAGTGTATGAAGTATGGCAAAGAAGCATGGCAAAGAAGTGTGGCAGAGAGGTACAGAGGTGCTCGTTCGGTTGGTCTCACCCAATTACTTACAAGAGACCACCATCTTGATGTACTCCGTACCTCCGTCTAGGGGTAAGGAGTTACCATATGTGTGAGATAGTCCTATAGACTCAGACAGCACAATAAACCCAAGAAATCAATCAATCAATCAATCAATCAACCTCCCTCCGTATTTATTTCATGGGATTCAAGGGCGTGCCTCTTGCTACCGTCACTCGTCAGACCAGCTCAGGAGTACTGCAGATAGGTGAATCTCCGACCACTCGACCAGGCGGTGTCCAGGCCCATCATAAGACCGGACCCCATTGGCCATGGCGATTCCGCAAGCACGGTGACACTCGTGCGTCGCGTGGATGGTGGTGGCGACCTGTTCTGTACTCCGTACTCCGTACCGACCTGTTCTGTGCGCACAGTACAGTACCGACTGGGGGTCTGGAAAGGAGATTCGGAGAGTGTGACGCCTTGGCCTTCCGGGTAGCGAAGTTGGGACCAAAGACGTTCGTCGCTACGTGTTCGTCGCCGGGGGGGAGCCTTCTAGAAACTGAGAACGCGACTCAAGCGACCCACCCAAGCGAGCATGCTGGACCCGGGCACTCCCTGGCCATAGCCACGACGTTGTACTCCCTACAGGGGTGAATAAATGTTAAGTGGTGGACCCCATTGAAGAGCAGGATCCGGTATCTTGACCAGGCGACTGGTCACTCCACCCAGGATTCTTGACTTTATGTGGGCCGATTTAACATTTATTACGGTCTGGGGGGAGCATACCACTCCGTACAGGACAGCACGGAGTACAGGACCAGAATCCGTTCGGAGGCACGTTGGTCCTCCGTCGCAACTTGCACGCGGGGGGGTGGTGGAAGCGAAGTGGAAGGCGGGCATGAATCAACGCCTCACCACTCATGTTTCTCAATATCCATGGAAAAGGCAAAATCACCTCGGGACTGCCGGTCGCGTCGTCCCCGGTGGGACAAATCCCGTGATATTCTGGCCGACGGACTCGTACGGAGCTTGCGAGTCGTGGTGCGCCGACGACAAGGGGGATACGGAGTCCTGGACGGGTCTGACTGCAAGGAGGGCAAGTAAGTACGGAGTACTGTACGAGGTGACCACCGGACCGGAAGCACGAATAGTCTGTGCCCCTCCCCCGAGGTGGAAACTACAGGATACGGCAAGTACTAAGTGGTGCCGACCCAACCCAGATGGAACCGTCATTGGAGGACAGTCGTTGACTCGTCGGAGTACCGTGATTGGAGTGACCGTAATTGCAAAAGTGCAAGACCATGATGGATTGCAAGACCATGATTGATTGATTTCTTCTACCCATCATCCCCCCCACGTCACCGCCACTCTCTTCTCCGACGTGAGTCTTGACAGGCCGCGCCATGGCACAGGCTGTCTCGCAGTCTCGCCGTCTCGCCGTCTCGCAGGCCACTCTGCCAAAACAAATTACGGTGCAGGATCAACACCCCCTAGTCGCAACATCGTTCGGTCTTCCTCAGTCGTGTGTTCGCGCAGGTCACTGGTCAGGCACGTCGGACTCGGATCCCCACGCTCGACTTTTCCTCTGCTGCTCTGAAGTCGGAACCCAGCTCCAACCCCGACGACTGGCTGTCAGGAAAAAGAAAAGTCACTTGGACCGCAGCGTCCAACCCGTACACAGTCAACCCGTCCACAGTCGTGCACGAAAGAAAGTTCCTAAGCTTTCTCATCCTCACACCTTCTCAACCGGTCAACCCACACCCCCCTTCTCGCCAACAACCCCCTTCACATTTCGACATCCACCCGTCCACCCCTTGGTCCCCTTCGCTTCCACCCTCATCCTCACCCTCACCAGCCCTCACCACCCTCACCACCCTCACTCACCGAGTCATCCTCACCCTCACCTCGCCCTCATCCTCACCTCGTCCTCGCGCATTCTGTTAGTGGTCGCATCCTCCTCTCCTATCACAACAGTATTACCAGTCCTCGTTGGTCCCTCAGCTTGTATCGCTCGTCGGTCTTTCACCTGGACCTTTCTCTTCCGAAGCGAGGCCTCATCGCCGTGTCAACATCGAATTCGTTGCCCGAGATCCTCGAAACACGTTCATCCATCGTCAACAACACGCTTGCAGAAAAGCGCGTACTCCCGAAGAACCAACCCGCCACCTCTCAAATCGACAGACTCGGCCGACGACATCTGAGAATCGACCCCGACGAGTCGACGTCCATCCACGACAGGTAATCGACCGAATCTTCCCTCCCCCAAGCTGCCTGCGGAACGTGTGCTAACTGGTCGCAAGAACCTCCCAGAGAATTTCCGAATCCCAGGACTCTCGATCGTCGCACTCGAAATCACCGACTCGACCTCGAATTCTCTTTTAACCGCGACTCCCTTTCGTACGACGCCCTGTTTATCCTCCTCGGAGCGGCCGTCCTGTTCTACCCACCACAGCTTAATTAGGAGCTCTGGCATCTCTCCCCACATCTTTCCATCGACCTCGCGCACTCCGCCCACAAGTAGTCATACCTCTCCCGGATTGTAATTTCACGAAAGCTGAGCCAGGACGAGAAGCCGCGTACATCAAGACCCGAGCTGTGCCCACGGGGTTCCCCAGATCGTTCCTCGTCAAACTCAACCCATCGACAAGGCCTCTGCTGTAGACGAACCTCTGGCTCGTGCCGTGAAATCTGCAATATACCGCCAGGTCCTTTGAAAGAAAGCAAAACGGAAGTGCAAGGACTGGGTCTTCAACCAGCGCCCACTAGCGCCGGCCACGGTGGAGATCTGAGCCTGACCCCGAGACATTTTCTCAGCTCCAAACTCGACCTAGACAACCACACACTTGAGCTTTGTCGCGAGTTCGCACGTTTGTCATTTTATTGGCGCACCCTCCAAGACTGGAACGGGTCACGGTTTTGATCATTGAGCGTCTCAATATTAACCGATCGTCCTGTCGGCCGTGCGTTTCTGGCATACCCGTCCCTCCGCCATCCCGGCACCCACATTGGCGGATATCTTGAGCTGGGACATCCAAAGCCAGGTCAGTCTCGATTCTATTGAGGTGTCGCTCCGTCATTTGCTACAAGGAGAGAGGAGTCGGGTTGGTGCAGGTTTACATCCTCATTCTTCCCTCTCCAATCTCCACTCTCCCTCGATTTGTTGTTCAGCCATATTTTCAGGATTGGCGGTGAACCTAAGCAGCTAGATCGACTCCCCCCACCCCCCCTCCCTCCCCCTTCAATCTTCAGCCGTACGCAGGACTAACTATCTCTCACCACAGAAGAACAAAACACTACTTTGGAAGCCGATACAACTTCTAATCGGTCTTGAAACAAGCCGCGGTCTTTGTGCGAACCACTCCGGAATTTCGATCCGTCCTTGGTCTGCTCCTCATCGAGTAGGATAGTGCCCAAGACTGACCGCATCGGATCTCTCGACACCTCGTTCCCGAGACACGGCACCAGCTCGAGACATTGCACTAGATCCCGGAATTGACTTGCACGGCTGGGTGAACACCTGATCTGAGCTTTCAAATTCTCTAAAAGCGCTGATCCCCTTGGGTTACGACCTTCGGAGCGCAATTCGCTCTGCCCTCGCGAGCATGGACATTAAGCAAATTGTCAACTCAAAAGGCCCCCAAGGTGTACCGGTGGTACCAGCAGCAGCGAACTGCGCAGCTCAAGACCTACACCTTCTCCAATCCATTCAACAAGCCAACCCCTTACCAGTGTCGGACACCGGCTCTGAGCGTGGGAACTCGCCCCACGACTCCGAGCGTTCGCACTACTCTGCCTCTCGTAGTTACGGACCACCGATGAATGGGATGAACGGAGCTCCAAACGCTATGCGATATCCATCACCCACTGCTATGCACCATCCTATGCCCATGATGCAGCCACCATACCGACCGTTCGAGAATTCCATGATTCAGCAAGACGGCTCCCAACCGCGCCAAATCACAGGAGGTTCCCCCAAAGCCTTCCCATGCGGTACATGTGGCAAGCGCTTCGCTCGGCGAAGTGATCTCGCCAGACATGGTACGTTTTCATGTGTGTGTGTGTGTGGACTGAGATGGAATGCTAATGCCCCCCAGAACGCATCCACACGGGACACCGACCACATGTGTGCGAGCATCTAAATTGTGGGAAGCAATTCATTCAACGATCGGCCCTAACCGTTCACATGAGGGTGCACACTGGAGAGAAACCCCATATGTGCGAGCGTTGTGGAAAGGTATTCTTCTTGCCGAGCGTCGCATCTGGTCTTTGTACTGACGTCTTCTAGCCATTCAGTGATTCCAGCTCTCTCGCCAGGCATAGGCGTATTCATTCAGGGAAGCGACCATACAAATGTCCATATGCAGATTGCCAAAAGACCTTCACCCGCCGCACGACTCTTACCCGTCATCAAAATCATCACACCGGCACAGTTGAAGAGGCTGCCGCCGCAACAGCGGCCGCTCTCGCCACTCGAGGTGGTCACCCGGGAAGACAGCGGTCGGATGGTGAACCTTATTCAACCACTGGCTCTCCAATGTCTACCCCATCACCACAACGCAATCAATCCACCTCGCCAAATTCAGAGCCCGCTCCGTTGAATCAAATGCCACGTCACCCAGGAGAGTACCAATACATGCATAACAGTCCGTTGCCTGGACATTTGCGTGGCGAATATCATATTCCGAACCAATCCCCACCAACCACTGCTTCCTTTGCGAACACAATGCGACCTACCTCACACCCGACTGGTTACGGTCCCCCGTCCATCTTGGAGCCACCTGCGAATTCAGAGCAGCGGCAAGGAGGAAGTGCGAGCGGTAGTCCCCATATGAGCAATGCAGGCTGGGGGTCTCCAGCACACAGCATGCCATCCCCATCGCAGAGCAATGGTTATATCTATCCCGACCCTGATCCATACAACGCAGCCGCTCAGATGGGCCAAGTGTTCTATGCAAACTCCAATGTTCGTAGACCACAAAGCACTGAGCCAGAAACATATGATGTCAAACCAAGAATGGCCGAGATGTGGGCAGCAGCTCAGTAATCCCCATCCGTCTATCTCTTGCGGATACGGCGGCGCGCATACGATCTCCACTACCACGATGGCAGACTCAATCTCCTTTTGACTTGCAAAAAATTGTGTTTGATACCCTGTACACCTCATTATCTTATCGACTCTTTTCATTTCAGTTTTCGTTTGTCACGGCGAGCTGTAGGGAAGCATCAATCATACAGGCTCCAGTAACCCCATACCAAAAACCGGCGTTCAAGTTGCAGTCCTTTACTCTAGACAGGGGTGGTTGCGCGTCGATTCTCATGCTTAGAGCCGATTTCCTTTGTTTTCCCCCGTTTTTTTCCCACCAACCCAAAAGTCACAGTAATGAAGATTGTGCACAGAAGCTGCGAGGCTACGACGTTCACGACACACTCACACTACTCGCGCCTTCGTTACCTTTTTTGCAGTCGCTTGGACGTTGCTTTGGTGATGGGAACGGATGGGAAGGAGGGGCTATGGGCTTCCAAAGTGCGCGTAGGAAAGTGGAGAAGAAGGCAAAGGGAGGCACTTCTAAAGTGCACCGTCAGATGTGGAAATGCCCTTTTTTTTTTTTTGTTAAATGTAGTGTGTCCTCGGCTATAGGAGCAAAACAACATAATTATACAATTTGCACCGTTTCGTGTTTGTCAAGTGAACCTAATTCGATGCTGCAAAACCACGAGGTCGTCCTAGATGGATGCGAATCTGAATGGTCCGTCACAAGACGAGAAGGACAACACTGTTGCATAAGCAAAGGCTGGAGAAGAGGGCAGACAACTCGCCTACCCATATTCTCAATTGCCACTCCTTGGAGTTTTATCCGGATTCAAAGGGGTTGCTATTTGGAGAGATGGGTGATGGGTGGTGGATGGTGGATCTTGATATTGTGATATTCGGGGGAATGCCCTCGGGGCCGTGGAGAGATGAATGCGGTCCTGTGGGTGGAGTGGAGGGTTGGGGGTTCGGAGAGGGGTTTCTTGCACCGGGCACCGATGTTTGTGGTGGGTGGAGGACTTGGTTGCTTGGGGGGTGTGGTTGACGATGTTGGGTCGGGAGGCGTTTGCGCTGGGGAGGATGGTGGGGATGTAGGATGAGAAAGTGGGAGTGGCGTGTGTCACTCTGGCCGCTTCGTTGGAGATGGGCCATCGACTCACGCTGAGAACTCGCTATATATATATGAAGGTGTTCTTGGTTGAAGCAGCGGCTCTGGTCTTTTCCATTGGCTTCTCTTACCGCCCATCTATCTTGGTCTATGCAAAATGATCCAAGAACCACCACCTATGACCGCAGGACAACGCATCCTTCCATCACCCTCAACCATCCTTTCACGCCCTCGGGATCAAGAACTCCCATTCGTCTTCCCCAACTTCCCCTCCGTCCGCTCCACATACTCCACCAGATCCTCAATCGTACAAACCCTCAACCCCCACAGCTTCCCAAACGCCAAACACTCATCCCGCCTCATCATCCCGGGCTCCCTCCTCTCCGCCTTCCCCTCCATCTCCTCCCCATCAACCACCATCTCGCAAATCACACCCACCGGCGCTTTCCCCGCAAGCCTACAGAACTCCACCGCCGCCTCCGTATGCCCGGTGCGTTCCCTCACCCCCCCAGCCCTCGCCCTCAACGGGAACACATGCCCCGGGCGTCGGAAATCCCCCCTCCTCGCGCCTCGCGCCGCCAGCGTGCGGCACGTCAGCGCGCGGTCGTGCGCCGAGATCCCCGTCGTGGTCAACGTGGAGGCGGCATCGATGGAGACGGTGTAGGCGGTGCGGTTCGGGTCTTCGTTGGAGGAGACCATCTGCGGGAGGTCGAGGGTCTCGCAGAGGGAGGCGGCGATGGGCGCGCAGATCAGCCCCGACGTGTGCCGGACCATGAAGGCCATTTTTTCCGGCGTGAGCGCGCTGCCGGCGATTATGAGGTCGCCTTCGTTTTCGCGGGAGAGGGAATCGAGGACGACGATAAACTCGTCGTTTTCTGCAGGAGGGGGTGGTTAGTCATGGGTTGAGAGGGGAATTGGAGGGGAGGGGGAGGGGGAGGGGGAGGTACTGAAGGCGGCGATTGTGTCTTCTATTGAGTCGAACTCTTGTGCTATGTCTGAGGCGGGCATCTTGGTGGTGGGATGTTGTGGATTGTGCGTTCGTTGACTGAGTGTCGAGAATGGAAGAAAATATGCCCCGCTTGATGCCGAATGATCTCTTGGGTTCGGGAAGGCGGGGTAGATTTCTTGCTCGTAGCTGTCAAGATATGCTCTTAGGTATACTTCCTATGGCGACTGTGGGTGGGAGTGATGGTCTGCAATAGAAGCCAAATCAAGAATCCGCCTCAAGTAAGTGCAATTGCGGAGGAGAAGTCGTCGCATAAATGGTAAAAATGGGAGAAAAGGAGGGAGGATGACGGCTTGAGCAGGGGTCCGTCGATTGGCCTCGGCATTGGGTTCCCGACAATTTTTGTGGCTGCAGGACGCCGGAGAGCTGTTTCCTGTGATTATTCATCTTCGTCAACGTCTTTGCAAGCAACACAAAGCAACACAACCCAGAACAAACCAGAATCACATCACCAACCTACTTGCACAGTCAGCAACGAGCATTCCAAGAGCTTTTTGTGACAAAGCAGGTCATACTTTGAGGAAAAGAGAGCCCGTAGGCAATGGCACCTCCAATTGCGCCGATTCGACCCACGTCCTTACGGAATCTTAATCTGCTTCTCAGAACAGCTCCTCGATTCGTACAGAACCAATTCCGGAATCACAACACCTCTACCTCGTCCACCTCCTCCGTGAACCCCACCGAAGTCTCTCACTTCAACGCCCTCGCATCCACATGGTGGGATCCCCATGGGTCCTCTCGCCTTCTCCATCTCATGAACCCTCTCCGCCATGACTTCATCCGCGGCTGTCACGCCTCGCAACCAGAGCCCGTGGCCAAAGAAGGCCTCCACTATCTCGACATCGGCTGCGGCGGCGGGATATTTGCAGAGAGCGCGGCGAGATTAGGAAGTACGGGATCAGTCACAGCCATCGACCCCAGCCCCGAGATCCTCGCGGTCGCAAAGAGCCACGCGAGACAAGATCCCGCGCTCGCCTCTAGATTGAGATACCTCAATACCTCCATCGAGGGCCTGCCCAAGCCTGCGTCACTGGGGGGGCAATACGACATCCTCAGCCTCTTCGAGGTCATCGAACACATCACACACCCAGCCGAGTTCCTGGATCAATGCACGCCCTTCGTCAGGCCTGGCGGGTGGCTCATCATGAGTACGATTGCGAGGACGTGGACCAGTTGGATTACTACTAAGCTTGTGGCCGAGGATATCGTGGGCATTGTGCCGAGGGGCACGCATGATTGGGAGAAGTATATCAATGAGGATGAGTTGAAGGGGCACTTTTCGAAGAAGAGCGGCTGGAATAGTCCGAGGGTTGTCGGGGTGGTTTATGTGCCCGGGTTGGGGTGGAAGGAGGTGGATGGGAGTGAGAAGGTTGGGAATTACTTTTTTGGAATTAGGAGGGATGAGTGAGGGCAGGGGAGTGGATTGAAGGAGTATATGTGTTTTAGCGTTGTATGAGCATGGACCAGAACAAGGTCGTGAGTATTTAGGGGGCGTATGAATACTGGCCAGGGCAGTTCCTGGCGCTCGAGGCTATGAGGATAGGGCACCAAAGAAGTTGAGAGAGCTGGCTCGGCAAGTTGGGAATTCCCGAACAGAGAAACCTAATTCAATCCTCGTGAGGCATCATTACATCGTACATGTTACGAGCGACAGGGAGGGACATTAGCTCCTACCTAGACGTTCGACGAACCTGGCAGGAAACAGTAGAGCCGGTACGATACTGTATACAGTACAGTGCAGTGCAGCACAGTGCAGTAAGCGAGACAGGCTGGATGATTGATCGAGATGCGTGTACGACAGAGGACAACCACCCAGGTCAAGCCGCGGGCCGCCTCTGGATCGTGGCGCTGCTTTGCTTGATTCTATTTGGCTTCTCGCTCGTCATTGCTTCACATATATATTACTTACTACCCCAGCCTCACTTTCCTCCAAACCCTCACGCACTCGCCCAGATCCGCCGCCAGACTCCCACTCCCCGCCGTCACACTCTCCGCAATAACCGCCACTAGCAAACCCGCATAGGCAAAGCCCACCACCTGCTCTTGCAGGACGAGATAATCCGCTTTTCGCATCCCGCCATTCTCGACAAACAGTTTCCAACGATCTAGCATCGCCCCCGTATCGCTCGCGAGCCCGGGCTCGCAAACCATCCGATACAAGAGTGCCTCCACTGCCCTCCTCAGATCATGGGCTTCGTCCACATGGCCCCCCTCTTTCAGCCAGGCTAGGAGATGAGAAGCCACTAGACCCCCCTCCCACTTCAAACTCTGCAGCGCCTCAACGGCCGTCGTCTCCGCGCGCTGGGCATCCCGTCGCCGTTTCGCGTTGAGCGAGTCGACGAAGTCCTCGTGGGCTTTCATCTGGCGCTCGCGGACCGCGATGGCTTTCTGCGCGGGTGCGAGGGAGGCTTCGCGCACGAGAGCGCGGGAGGACTCGCGCATGCTACGGAATTGAGCGTCGCGGTCGGTGGTGGTGTCGTCGTAGGTGGTGCACCATTCGGGGGTTGAGGAGGGGGGGATGATGGAGAGGAGGACGAGGATGCCGCAGGGGATTGTTGGTTTCTGGAGGTATTGGTTAGTGGGATGGGGTCAGGAGTTTGGTGGGATGGGGGTAGCTATGAATGGGGTGTGGATGGGTTGGTTGAGATGTGTGGAAATGTGAAAGAGAGTTTGTCGGATGAAGGTGGAGGGAGGACTGAATGAGTAGAGCCCAAGCATGGGTTTCAACTTGAGGGAATTCTTCACACTCACCTTGGAGAATGAGAGGATTTCTGTTGGGATCTTGTAGTTCCAGAGGATGGTTTGTGACGAAGTGCCTAGTGCAGTAAGAGCACTTGCAAACCAAACGCCAGTCGTATTCGAAAGCACGTTGCTGTCTTCCAGATGTCTTATATCGTATCCTTCGAACAGGTCTGGCTCAGCGTCGTCCGGAATAGCCGCAGTCAATCCTTGGGTTCCAACTTGACATCTTATGTTCATGGCTTGCTCAGGGACGTACTTGGCCGTTTTACTAGCTTTGCTGCTATTGTCAGCTGCTTCTCGGGGGACTTTCTCCTCTATTTCCTCTCCGATTTCAAAGGCTTTGAGGGTCTCGTTTTCTAACTTCCCCGGCTTTGATGAAAGAGCTGGGGACCTGTCGCCTTTGATCAATACCCAATAAGGCGGTAAAGATGAAGGGTCTCTCATTCCCCAATTCGAAGACCACCTGACCGCCAAAGAGAGATTTCCATCTGAATCATCTAATGGAGCTACAGATAATACTGCCTCCTCTTGATTCGGTGATCGAAGAAGTACTGTGCCCGTCGGCACCCATAGACCACTCGCTCTCAACATGCGGAAGCCATTGGCATCAGGAAGTGCCCCCAGATCCAAAAGAAACGAGACCAGTTCTTCGAATCCAATCTCAGCCTGAGGTTGCCTAAGCTGATCTGCATAATCAATCCTCTGAGTTTTGAGACCGATAGCATGACATTTCCAATTGAAAGTGGTCCATGAACCTCCTGGTATCTGGCTTGGGTAGTGACTCAGGCTCCAATAGTCTGAGATATGTTCATGTCGATGCAGCGGGGCTATTGTGTAACGTGGAAGCTCGACTTCTACAACGTGGTTGACGACGTCGCCTCTTGTGATACCCGCCAGACGTCCATGCCGTAGAGCGCGTCTGACTTTGGTGAGCGTGACAAGTGTGGAGAAGGTGTTGTAGATGATTGGGAGAACGCCTAATACAGCGAGGGGAACGCCTATGTAGGTGATAACATCTGGGCCAGAGACCATCGTCGCCAAAGGATGATTCTGCTAGAAGAGAGATTGATAACACAAGCTGTCATAAACTTAGACTGAAGATCAGATATGGCTGAACGCAAAGCATCCCTTTGGATAGTTCTTGTGGAACTTTCTTGATCTTCACTTGAAGAACAGACGCTGCAGGTACCCGTTCTAATTTGGCAGGTTTTCAGCCGCACGACTCGGCACGAGCCTGATCATCTAGTGATTTGGGCTAGGCCTTGGCAGCATATACATGTTCGCGTATGAACAACGAGGGGACTCATCGCTGAAATAAACATTGTAGGTCAATTGCGGACGGATGACCTGAACGCCGTTGGAAGAGAAAGGTTACAACCAGAAATGAGGATTACACAAAGCTAAATACGGAGTACTTCGTGTAGTCCTTGACTCGAAGGGACTCGCATGGCGTTTGGTGCGTTTCACTACTATTGCAAGTTCTTCGGGTGCTGTACTTCGCTTTCCCGGCGTGAAAAGATATAGTACAGTAAGAAATATTTTCGCAGATGAGATGAGTTAGCAGAAACATATGAGTAGATGCTGAGACGGAACTGCCGGGAGGAGGAAAATCCATATCATGTGACCGGGTACCTGCCAAGGCGACCGGTCGTAATAAAAGTTACTGTAAATCGGCCCACATAAAGTCGACAATCCTATGAAGAGTGACCAATCACCTTGTTAAGATACCGGATCCTGCTCTCCAATTGGGTCCACCACTTAACATTCATTTACCCCTGTGGGAAGAGAAAGTAGTACGAGTACCTCTGTAGGTGGGTAGAATTCATTATTTCTATCGAACAAAGGGTTATTGTAATTTCTTGGACATTGTCACATTCAGCGATCATCGAAATCTGTCCGATCTGATATCTTTCGTGTTGAGGTCCTTAAGGATGTCCACCTGAGAGTTGCCGAAGATCGATGGTCGGTCTTACGCGGCAGTGAGACCGACATCCTAGGCATACAGTCTCCACCTCATTCTTGGTGCTTGTTACTGAACCTTTCCAGCGAGAATCCTTCAACCTAATCCAC
The DNA here is from genome assembly GCA_019669835.1 of Amylocarpus encephaloides. NCBI lineage: Eukaryota > Fungi > Ascomycota > Leotiomycetes > Helotiales > Amylocarpus > Amylocarpus encephaloides. The sequence continues at coordinate 135,924 of MU251362.1, forward strand.
CTCACCCTCCCCCTCCCCCTCCCCTCCTCGTCGTTCATCGTCAAAGAAACATGATTGAACGATCATGTGTCTTCTCCTTTCCTTCCTTGCGACCGTAGTCTCAATTGCAAGCGCGCAGTACCCGCCAGCCTCGAATCTCACGACCATTGTTTCCCCGGTTGACGGAAACATATCTATATCATACAAGACACCACCCATTGGCACCTGCCAAACAGCCTTCCCAAATCAGCAGCAGTATACAGGCTGGGTTCACATTCCTGGGAGATATGCGACGAACACTTTCTTCTGGTTCATCGGCGCGCGCGACCCAACAGACAAGCTTACCATTTGGCTCAATGGCGGACCAGGTTCCAGCTCAATGGTCGGCCTTTTCACTGGGAATGGACCTTGCGAGGTAGTTCAAAACGCGGAAGGAAAACTTGCTACAAAAGCTCGGGAGTGGGGTTGGGATCGGGCATCGAATATATTATATATTGACCAGGTAGGGGGGACCTTGTTTTCGTTCCTTGAGATGTTTGTTGGGAGCATGGACAGTGGATGATGTATAAGAGCTACCCATGAAGGGTGGAATCAGAGATAGATTGCCTACTCCCCTGCACTCTCTCATATCAGTTGTCTCGAAACAATGTCTAGATTGCTTGCTAACTGTTTGCGCAGCCAAATCAAGTTGGCTTTTCATATGACACGCCTACCAATGGCTCACTAGACCTCATGACCTCAAATCTCTATACACCTCCTCAAGTACTTCCGAATTCTCAGCCTGCGTACACTTTCATGAACGGGACATTTAGTTCGTTGAACTCTAGCAACACGGCCAATACCACCGACACAGCTGGGATGGCAATATGGCACATGCTTCAAGGATTCCTTGGTGCTTTTCCACAATATAGACCGAATGACACGGCGGTGGGCGTTCACCTATTTGCAGAAAGTTATGGAGGGAAATATGGACCGGCGTTTGCGACGTTGTGGACGCAACAAAATCGGCTTCGATCAAATGGCTCCTTGTCTCAAAATGGGACTATCGACATCAAGCTTGCTTCATTAGGGATTGTCAATGGCTGTGTGGACGATCTCATCCAGTCGCCTTACTATCCTGCATTTGCCATGAACAACACATTCGGCTTCGCAGCCCTCAATCCTACCAGAGCCCAGCTCGCTGCTGCAAGCTTCTCGGCGTCTGGTGGATGTCGAGATCTGATTGCTGCCTGCCGGGCTGCAGTCGCAAGTCAAGATCCAGAGAACGAGGGAGACGTAGAAACGGTCAACACAGCATGCTCTCATGCATACCAGAGTTGTACTACGAACGTCATGCAGCCATACTCTGATTCTGGTAGGAGCTTCTACGATATTGCACGCCTGCTACCAGAATCTTTTCCGCCCAGCACATACTTGGAGTATCTTAATACGGCCGAGTTTTTGGCTGCCATTGGATCGCCTGTAAACTACACCGAGACGAATCTCCAGGTGTGGAGGGCTTTCCAATCAACTGGGGACTATGAACGGCAGTCATGGGTCCCTGATATCGCGAATCTCCTTAGATCAGGTGTTCGTGTTGGGTTCATGTATGGGGATCGTGACTATATCTGCAATTGGTTAGGTGGAGAAGCTATATCGCTGGCTGTCGCAGCGCAAACCTCAGCGAATTATGCTTCACGCTTCCCTACTGCAGGTTATGCGCCAATAATCACTAATATCACATACGTGGGAGGCGTAGTTAGGCAATACGGCAACCTATCCTTCAGCCGAATATATGATGCCGGACATGCAGTCCCATCTTATCAGCCAGAGACCGCTTTCGAAGTATTCGCAAGAATCATGACCGGGACGTCAATTTCGACAGGAGAGAAGATCAATCTGGGTGCCTACAACACTACTGGGCCTCTCAATGCTACGGGCACAGCTGAGCTACCGGCGTCTCCGTCGGCAACCTGCTATCTTCGTGCTATCAGTGCAACATGTAATGAGGAACAGAAGAAGATGATTCTCGGTGAGAAGGGTGCCATCATCAATGGCATATTTTACAACAGTCCGGCAGAGTATAGCTCCATAGCCTCATCGGCTTCTGCTTCAGCCTCAGCGAACGATCCAGCGCGAACCGCTACCGTATCCGTCACCACAACACTCACGGGACTTTTCACCGCGACTGCCACTCCAAGCCCGACCAAGAAGTCATTGGCTATCTCTTATCGTGCGCTCGACCTATCCAACCTTGGGTATTCTTTTCTTTTGGCAACAGCGCTCTCGCTCTTTTGAGTACAATAATACGAAAGCATTGTATCAAAAATGGTGTTGGATTCTGATAAGATGGACGCAGAACGGGGGCGAAATGGCGTCTCAAAGGTCAGAATAAAACAGATAGGTACAGATTGGGGTACATAAAACATCATCTCGGGACACAGAACACTTCTCTCACGCACAGGAAGATCATCATCAATACATTTCCTTGGTCAGAGGAGAATACCCACCTGCAGCAAACAAGAAGTGCAAAAGAGGCACAGAGCAAATATTCAATACGATGAAAATAAGCCTCTGGTCGCTTTGTTTTTACATGCATTATACCCCGCCCTACTCAGACAGACACGCTGAGACTTGGGCAAGACTGATGATATAGAATTGAAGATGGCGTAATGATGTTGTGAAGAAACGGCGGTATGGATAAAGAGGTGTAGCAAGCGGAAACTAGGTGCATCGAATAGACCGCAAGGACTACCACTCGGCTGTATATAAATACTCAAAAATGCATAGTCGAGCGCGATATGATGGTTGCGAGCGAGATCCTTCCAAGTCAGTACATCATGATATTATATAGAATATGTGCCACGAGCAAAAAGCCCTCAAAAGCTACGATACTAAAAATCGAAATATTGAATTTGACCTGCCCTGCCTCCTTAAGCATCAAGAGAGGCCGTGTTGTTAATCATCTTGTGATATCAGCTCTTAGAGAGTCTACGAATTCTGTTAGAAGCTGTCCTGCAGAGGGAACTCATCGGGCATAAAGACTGCCTATTCTGACTCGATTTCCCACACTGCGATCTACAGCTTAGCCGTCTACAAAGAATCGTTTGCGATAACATCTAGCCCTTCTCGCGTTCGAAGTCTCCTTCACGACCCTGGCAAGCCAGGCTCCGCAATGGAGAATAATAGACTTAAGAGCATGCAAGTGTTGAACGTAAAATTCTGGTATTACAATCAGTAGAGTTCTTATTGTTGCTAAAATAGCTATTGCTAGATGTAGAACATAAAGAAATCAGATCTAAGCCTTGTCACAGGCATTTTCATCAATACCAACGTGTGGCTATGTTGACCGTCGTGATTAAATTGATCATCATGAAAAGGATGAGAAGAGATTGGGATAATCAATAGAAAGACGTACCATATAGAGAAAGACAAGATCCTCGAACCTGCTAGGTCCCGATTGACCTCAAAGCCATGTAATGAGGTGCACTGCAAGGCACTATTTACTTCGTTAGTGACGTCCAATGAAACTTGGCTTGACAAAACGACAATTGAAAGCATTTTCAGCAAAGACATCCTCGTCAATGCCCGAAGGCTTGGACATATGCTTGTCATTTGTAGGTCAGATCATCATAATGCTGGATATCTGTTGCCGGAGGACAGAAACATGTTTTCTTACATCTTTGGAATGCCCCACATTGAATACATTCAGCGGTAGCCGAGGGATGATTCTGTGTCGTGCGCAATGTGCGAGTTCGATTTTCTCACGCATATCAAACTATACTGCAACCAAGAGAGTTCAATTAGCATATGAATCAGGTGAAGCAAAGATGTCATGCTTTGTATGTCACAAAAGTCAGTTGGCATGAATGGTATTAATTTGATTTTTGTCAGCATCGGTTGCCCGAATCAGACTCGTCATCTAAAATGCTCATCATGAAAGTGAAAAGAAGTAGGAAACGTTTCTCTGCTTACCAAGTACGCCGCACTCCATGGGCTGAGTTCGGGCATGTTTGGCTGTGCTAAGACTTAGCATATGCTGCTTCAACACTGTGCAGTGCCAAATCGAGTGTTGGTGGCTGAAATCAGTGGGCGAGGTTTTCTAGGCCTGCCACAAAATGGCTTCTCCTTCATATACCAGCCCCGATTTCGAGTGCTGTCGGAGCCCAGTGCCGTATCATCCTTAAACAGCTTTGTGCGTAGGGGACATGGGAAGAAAAGAACCTTTGTCGTACCTTGATGGCGATATGAACTTGGTTAATGTGCTAACCATAGCACGACACCTTGAACTCGAACTTGTCAGCAATAGCTCTGATTGTTGAGGTCATGTTCAGATGAGATGATTATTTGGGAGCTCAGAAATAGCCTTAGTTGACTTCAAAGACCGTGGGCCTCAGTCGGTAATTTCCAGCATGTAAACATGATAGGCATCATAGCAAATAGGAAACTGTAGGAAAGAGATGGGCGAGAGGTACTTACCAAATGTGTGGTGCGGTGCCTCGCAGTCACTCCGCAATTCGCATCGAGGTCGCGGCAGACCTGCTAAGCAGGCACAGGTGGCACGATGATACTTAAGACATCTAAGGCGATACGCTATTAGCATTGAATCGCAAAGGCCACCATGCGAAGGATGCGTCTCTAGCTACTCAGTTCAGACTGACGTGCGTACAAAAAGTTTCATTCCTCGAGAGGTCAAAGACTCTAGTTTGTGTTTTGCGTGTATATCATCACATTGAGGTAGAAGAAAGAACGGAAGGATGCTTACCATGTGCGAAGCGCCGAATTGACCTCGAGGAGCGTGGTTTGGAGCAGACGCGACGGTCGTGGGAAGAAAATGCTTGTTGATAGAAAGAGCAGGATGGAAAAAAGCTCAAGGACGAAGTTTTGCAGTGTGGTGTCCCACTAGCGTGGCCGCTCCGGAGCTAGAACAAAACGAGACTAGCCGTCACCTGACTGCTTCGGAAAAAGAATAACCCGGCCGGAGAAATGCAGACCTCATGTTGGCCCGAGATTCCCCGCAACCGGATATCAACTCTTCTTACTTCCCCGTTCTTCCATCCGTCAGTCCTATCGTCGCGCCAGTTGTAGATCGACGAGGTAGTCTTTACCGGGAAATCCTCGTTGTCCACCTCTCACGGAGTCTCACCCCCATTCCGCCACCAGCTATTACTTAGCAAACTTAGCGCGGGGTTGAAGCCGACCATCTTGTGCCGAACGCGGGTGAGCTCAAGGTGGGGTCTGTTTGGTCTGGTCTGGTTGACGAAAAGTCACTTCGAATAGCACAGACAAGAGCTCTAGGAAATCAATACAAATCAACGCTGTTCCCGAAAGACATCGTGTGACCCACCTCGCATTCTTTCAGAGAAGTTCATTTTCCTCTTCAACTTGTCCTCCTACTTCTCAATTAGAAAGTTCTTCCTGGGTACGATAACCACATCGTCCATTCTTGTCTCGTGCCTGGACCTCAAGCTTCATACCAATTCCGGAATTTCTCCCCGCCTTGACCCGAGGCCCCGCGGATACAAAACCACACGTCAATTTGCATTTCCTTCTTCCTTTGATCTTCCGAATCTCTCAATCTCCAATTTCGTCCAGAAACCCCTCAAGCAGACTATCACCATGGCTTCAAAGGGCACTAGCAGTTCTCCTGGGGAGAAGATCAACACTGACATTGTCACGCTGACTCGTTTCCTCACGGAAGAGCAAGTAAAACACAAGGAAGCAACCGGAGACTTCACGTTAGTTCTTGGTCCTTTCCCTCTGGAAGTATGAAGCTGATTCAATAGGCTCCTCTGCCATGCCCTCCAATTCTCCTTCAAATCCATCGCATACTACATTCGACGTGCTACACTTATAAACCTCACTGGTCTTGCCGGCTCAAGCAATACTACGGGCGACGATCAGAAGAAGCTCGATGTCATTGGAAATGATTTATTCATTGCAGCCATGCGCTCCTCCGGAAAGTGTGCGGTTCTAGTCTCCGAGGAGGAGGAGGAAGCAATATACTTTCCAGAACACAAAAATGCTCGGTACGCGGTGGCATGTGATCCTATTGATGGATCGTCAAATCTTGACGCTGGAGTCTCCGTCGGCACAATCTTTGGAATTCATCGACTGCCAGAGGGATCAACAGGCACAAAGGAGGATTTATTGAAGCCAGGGACTGAATTGATCGCTGCTGGTTTCACCATGTATGGCGCATCCGCTCAACTAGTCCTGACTATGAAAGGTGGAAGCGTCGATGGCTTCACAATGGACAACGCACTTGGCGAGTTCATCCTCACGCATCCAGATATGAAAATTCCAAAGGAGCGCGCAATCTACTCCGTTAATGAGGGAAACTCTTTATATTGGGAGGACAACGTCAAAAATTACTTCAACTCCCTGAAGTTTCCAACCGAGGAAGGAGGAAAGCCATATTCTGCAAGATACATTGGAAGCATGGTTGCTGACGCATATCGCACTCTGCTCTATGGTGGTATTTTCGCGTATCCCGCGGACAAGAAGAGCCCAAAAGGTAAGCTTCGTATTCTATACGAGTGCGCGCCAATGGCTATGGTCTTTGAGAATGGTAAGTAAACCCCCTCATCCCAATCTTTACAGATGCTGATTCTCTCTTAGCTGGTGGACAAGCACTTAATAGTAAAATGGACCGGATGATGGAAGTTGTACCAGAAAACATTCATGACCGATCAGGAATCTTCATGGGCAGTTACGATGAAATAGAGAAGGTCAAAAGCTTCCACAAGTAGTTTTGATTCTTGGCTGGGGGTTCGGATCATGGGGTGTTGCATGATATGGCGCAGTTTGCGGGGAATTGTCACTTCGAAGATTGACTTTATATACATTAGGCCATGCAAAATCTGAAATACTATTTACCATGCAATGTTTGAGTTCAATTCCATTTACTGTGACTTTTCAGGTTTTCATCACCCAGTATGTCACTTCCTACGTTATCCAAGATATAATGATGTATTCAACTACCAGTCCGCCTAGAACAGCTCAATATTGCAATCTAATTGTAATAATAAGAGGAAGCGGTTCAATTATGAAGCAGGGGACTTTATAACCAGTGTTAAATACAATAATCGCCATAGGGACTTAAATTAGCATGAGCAGTGTACTTTCCAACGAGAATCTAATCCTTAAGGGATAATAAGCCTCAGCACCAGCAAACTTGCCATGCACGCAACACGTGGTCTAGCAGAATGAATACGACATGGGTTAGCAAACCAGATATTTCATCTCTACTGAAACTTACGCTTAGCTAGCAGACTCAGTCAGTTAGTCAAGGTCTGTAGAGCTCGCAAGACTCAAACAAGTAGAGGGGCCGAGATGTTTTGGAGTTTCAAGTATCGATTGCTAAACATAATCGACAGTGGCTCCAGACTCGACAACGGAAGGTATTGGCAGGCCTAAAACTTGGTGAATGGTATATTATTCTATTATATCTTATTTACGTAGCAAGCAATTGCATATTTGGCTTCTCGCTAGAGAAACGTGAATGGATATCTAAGTCAACATTCCACAACGCCTGCGCCGACGGCGGAAACAGCGAGAAATGGGGAGTCGCCTTTCGAAGTTAACTCAACTATGCCTTTTACCTAGTGCCAGTTTTATGAATTATTGCCGACCTGACGCAGTTCCTTCCCGAGAGTTGCATTGAAGTTGCGAAGTGAGGGGCGATTTATTATTTCATAGGTAGAATTACTGTAGGTTGATTAGTTGTTAGTACTTAGCCATTATGAAAGGGAGTAGAGTCCTGCGTTTTACTTCTCACTTCACAGTACCAAAACCAAACGAGTCAACAATTATATAGGCAAAAATCTCATATTGATATTTCTTCTCAAATCTAAATCCTTCGGCTCTTTCACTAACTTGCCCGATCACTCTCACTTAGTTTGGTTGGTTGTGGAGGAAGGGAGAGCTCGCACAAACATGGAGGGGACCTTACTCGTTACCTATAGTTTTGGGAGGCCGGGGAAGGTTTTGGTGTAAAGGGTAGAGGCGCGAGAGGAATTTTCATCCGTGCAAGGGTGGATATGTGACACTGTGTGATGCATGGTGTAAATCACCGTCAGCGTGCGAGTATCGTTGGAATGAACCATGGAACCGGTAGGCGTCGAGTAGTGGCTCTCTGTCGGGTGAGAGGGCATCGAGTATGTCAAAACGGGCCCATCGTCACCATGACGAGCCATGAGGGGAGTAGCTACAGCAAAGGCCGCAAATGCAAGGATCTTCATGGCAAGAGAGGGGGGTCGGGGCAGACGTGGTATTTGGCTTGTGATCACTGTTTGTGATGTAACAAGATTCAATGAGGATCTCTGCAGAGGGGGGAAAGTGGTGAAGATAAAAGAGTTAGATTGAGGGACTAGAATTTTCTTTTGTGTACTAGAGAGCTCTATTGTTCTCGCTTATAGCTCTGTCTTGCGATATAGGGCCTCTCTGTATGTAGGTTGTTCTTGTAAACAAAGCCATTGTCTATCACGAGTTCTTTCACTAGTGACCTCGATTCACTGTCCCGTGTATTATCCCGAATGTAAACAGAATAGCATCTAGTCAATAGAATGTTCTATCTAGTACTACTAAGTTGCGGGAATGTCGCCTAAAATTTAGGGATGAAGATAGGTGTTTCCCTCTTCCATTTCTGGTAGTCTTTACGATCCCCGTAGCGCTTGTCGTACTTATTTTCACTCAATGGAATACCAGACACCTTGAAAACGAGGAAAGTGACGAAAACGGGACTGATTACGCACATGCCCAGACCAAGTACTCTGGCGTAGCTAGTACTAGCAATTCCTGTTCCTTTCTGGCCAGCATTGCTCATGAGAACGCCAGCTGCCGTAGTAGCAATGCCAGTCCTGCCCAACAAATTAGTATAGGTTGCTGAAAGTTTGGGTAGGGGCTCCGGAGCTTCCCTGGAGACATATCTGTCCGAGGGTTTTTCTTAGCTCGCTAGACACCCCCAAGCTCCGGACTCTCCTTTACAAGAAATAGCAATATCAGGGCTAAATAATCTTACCAAAGAGTGCTTTCTCCCTATCAATCTATTAGTACTCGTAGAATCGCTGAAGAGAAACTCGGCATGGTTTAACTCACAAAGTAGTTGGGGTGTCTACTCTTGCTCCACAAGCCGTGGGTCAAAAAGTCTTCATCATGCTCCTTGTTTTTTTTGGCTTGAACCCAAGCACTCTTTTGTCTGTCAGCTGCAATCTCAAGGCTGAGACCACCAACAAAGAGCAAGATTCCAACGATGTCGGTAAGACCTAGCACCGGAAGGGTTGCAAGAGCGGTGGGAGGAATAGAGTTCAAAGCTAGTACTGGCATCATGGAAATAGACACCCAGGTTGCTAGAGTCTCGTTAGCTAGGGTCCGTAAGATGGCTAGGCGCTGAAATAGTAGTTTGTATGAGAGATAGAACATACCTTGAGCCATGAACGCTCCAAAGAACTTCGGAGGAGACTTTCTGATCTCGTCAAATCGGGAGTCATGACCATCTGCAATGACACGCTGGAATAGATACGTGCCGACTATAGCAAGTCAGTAATCAGATTTAATCTCAGCACACGTCAATATTTACGCCTTGTTGCCCACTATCATTCTTCGATTAGCTCCTAAACTCTTGAGAAAGTCTGGAGTGTCGACTTACGACGGCCACAGCGGTACTGAGGACTACTTGTCTCCAATTGAGTCCATTTTGGCCTCCTTTGGTTGTGAAAGCGTCAAGTAGACCTGGCCATGCTGGCTTCGCGGAACTAGCTGCTGCCGCCGCCGCCCGTGCTCTCCAGGTAGGAAGGTACAAGCTCAAAGCAGTTACAGAAAGATAGGTCAATGAGCCTGACAGATCATAGAAGCGTTCGGATTGTGCAAGAATCGAGGGTACTGCTACAGCTGCTTGAACAGCAAACGCGGCCGAGATAGAAGGCACGAGCGTTTTGAGGAAGGGATCGCGGAAATTTGTAACGTGTAATAAGCTCGATAGGAGAGTCATAGTGGACGGTCTTCAAATGTGACTTGAGAGATTTGAACACATTAAAACGTGTTTCATATGGTGGATTATGTACTTGCGAAAGTGGTGGAGATGAGAGGAAGTCCAACCTTGTACATGACGACACGACTAGCCGAATCGGACATAGAGAACACATACATTCGCATATTCAGCCTTATGGAGGTACAAACGGATTGTAGAAAGTTCCGAATCCCACCTAAAAGAATTAGAATAACCCTAATAATATCTTACCAGAGGGCAGTATTGACGCTTGATGAAAGAAAGGGGTAGTCTCATGGGAGGGAGATATTCACACGTGACCATTGAGCCATGAGGCGGCGAGATTCTCTGTACAATCACTCCTGTCTCCCTTATTTGTTGCAACTCTATCAACTGAGAGTGCTAGATTCGTTCTCCTCTTGATCGGCATGATCTGATGGGCTCTTGTTTTGACCTTCATTTCGATTCCTGTTTATGTCCAGCCATGGCAACCTCCAATATCTCCTTCTCCATCCCTTTCACTAGCACAACTTCGATGCCCGCATCTTCCAATTGCTTCCTTCCAGTATTTGCGCCCACGAATTTCTCGGGCTCCTTCACTCCCACATAGACTGTCTTGATGGCGCTTCTCAACTTCAAAATCCTCTCAACGCAAGCAAGATTGCCGCTCAGTCTCTTGAAGCAAGGCTCAACCGTAGTGTATAGGACGGTCTTTGGGGGCAGTATCGCTCCCAGTTCTTCGTTTGCTATGTTATTCTTTTCAGCTAGCTTGATGAAACATGACTGTTCTGCATGTGTATTTCCTTCACATTCGAGAGTGTAGCCCGTTGCTAACACAGTGTCTGTATCCGAGTCAACCAGAAGAGCACCGACTCGGTAATTTGTAGGTCTCGGCGGTGACCTCTTTGCTAGATCGAGGGCTTGTCTCATATATTTCGTGTGAAGAGGGAGGTCTTGAGACTTCATTGTGAGTTGGTAATGTGACGGCTGTTGCTTGGTTGCGCCTGACGTTTTTTTTTTTTTTTTTTTTCAATCAAAAAAAGGACTTATTATTAGAGAACCAAAGGGTTTTCCAAATTCTTCGTAGGATGCCGGCTTTTTGCTGTGTTACAGTACTTCTACACGTCGTCCGGGGTACGTGTACGGTAAGTTGAGTTGATCTGCCATCAGCGACGTCACCAAGCGAGTACCGTATGGCGTACATGTAATAACCGGTTACTCCGAACCTCAAAAGTGTGCTTGGCAGGATTTACTGTCCTTCGCAAGTACAAACACAATGGCACCGCGATACACTCGCGCACCATATCATAATTCGCCCCTCACCAGCCCTAATAGCATCTAGCATTTTGGATTCAATCCTGCTCGGAACCTGCGGATAGGAAAAGCGCAAATCGTATTGGAACCCGCGGAGGGTTTTCTATGGATGGAACAAAATCAACAGCATAATCTCGATGAGCATATGGACTTTACAGGATCATGTCTACTGCCGCGCCCCCGAAGACCAAATTGATTGACACCCAAGATTTGGATGGGAGCGGTACCGGCAACTCGACAGGAATCGAATCTCCTTCAACTGCAACAGATGGGGGGCGCTCAACAAGGCCGAAATCCTCGGCTTCTTCAGAAGGTATATCTGTTCAAAGTACACTTGTGATCCCCCTTGAGATTCCTATGCTAACATGTATGGGTACTTCAGGATATCAGCTAGCAAATAGCAAGAAGTCGCCAATAAAATTGATGCGCAATGGATCCGGTCGAGATGCCAGCACTACAAGCCCAACTTCGCCCCAGGTGGGTGGAACTGCGACTGCCATAGATCCCCTTAGTCATGTGGGTTATAATCCTTCGTCTTGCTCTACGCTGTCTCAAATATAGAACGATTAGTAGTTTGCGGTGGCTAATATTATGGGTAGCATATCCTCAAACGGACGAATACCGAAAGTACAATACCCCCCAAATTACGAAACATAACCTCAGGTGAAAATGGAAGTACAGAAATGGCCAGCCCAATTGGTCCAGAAGTTGGGCCCCCTAGTCGACAGTTGACGCCGGAAATCAATAGGAGCGATAGCAATCTAGTCAAGGAGAAGAAGTGAGTGTCTTAAACTCTATATAAACTCGGCGAAACATAAAAGACCCTGCCTTACGAGGCAATGGCTGTGGCTTGATTATACCATGCCAACACATACCACCATATTGATCAGGCTTTGCTAATATCAGACGAATAGGAAAGGCGTTTCTTTTTTGAGTCGCTTTAGTATCATCGGTGGTAAGAAGAAAGACCAATTAGCAGACGTCGATGATGACGACGAATCCGAACTTGGCGATCCTCGCACCGAAGGCATGGACGCACATGTCTTCTCCTCTTCGATCGGTGCAAACGGATACATTCCACAGCATAAAGAGCCGCCTAGGTATATCAAGGTTCGAGCGCATAATAAGAAGTTCAAAGAGTTCAATCGCATGTTCTTGGCCCAAGAACTAAGTGGCTCCAAGCATGCCTCAGGTGATGAAAAGATACCCGGATTGACTACCAGAGAGACTCCACCATCACCCTCTAAGCTTTCGAAGGTCCCTAAAACTGGTGGGGCTATTTGGGCTACAGAATTTAGTAGAGACGGCAAATACCTGGCTGCCGCAGGCCGAGATCGTGTCTTGAGAGTGTGGGCTGTTATTTCTACGCCGGAAGAGAGGTTGACTCATGAGCACGAAGAAGATGTTTCTCTGAGTAGTTCGGGTGGTGAGCGGGTAAGCGCGCCTGTTTTTCGGTCGAAGCCAACTCGAGAATTCGAGGGACACACAGGCGAGATTTTGGATTTGAGCTGGAGCAAAAACAACTTCCTATTGTCATCGTCAATGGATAAGACAGTACGACTGTGGCATATCAGCAGGCAGGAGTGCCTTTGCACCTTTAAGCATAAAGATTTTGTTACCTCGATCGCTTTTCACCCGACCGATGACAGATTTTTTCTTGCTGGCTCTCTCGATTCTGTTTTGAGACTATGGAGTATTCCCGACAAGAACGTTGCTTTTTGGAATCAGCTACCGGACCTTATCACGGCGGTTGCATTTTCCCCAGACGGGAAGACGGCTATCGCTGGGGTCTTGAGTGGATTGTGTCTATTTTATGAGACGGAAGGGCTGAAGTATCATACTCAAATCCATGTACGATCTTCGAGGGGAAAGAATGCGAAAGGAAGCAAGATTACTGGTATTCGAACAACAACATTCCCTCCTGGAGACCCAGAGGGTGATACCAAAGTCTTGATAACAAGTAATGATTCTCGAGTACGGATGTACAATCTTCGCGACAAGAGCTTGGAGATGAAATTCAGGGGACACGAGAACACTTGCAGTCAAATCAATGCTAGCTTCAGCGAGGATGCCCAATATGTTATTTGTGGTAGCGAAGATCGAAAAGCATACATCTGGAACACTGGACCAAGCGACTCAGAGAATAAGGATAAGCGACCTGTCGAAATGTTCGAGGCCCATGCCGATATGGTTACTGCTGTCGTCATCGCCCCAACTAAGTCAAGACAGTTACTTAGTGCTTCGGGCGACCCAATCTATGATTTGTGCAACCCACCTCCTGTTACTTTACTTAGTAGAGAGGAGTCAAACGCGTCTTCCATGTATCAGGCTGAGAACGAGAAGGGGCTTTCGGATCCTGTTAGTGAGGCGCAAATTCGAAAACCCGAGGAATCTCCAGCATACCTGGCTCGCTGTACACATTTTGATGGAAACATTATTATTACAGCCGATTATCTAGGTGGGATTAAGGTCTTCCGCCAGGACTGGTATGTTTTCTTCCCCCTCTTCCAAGCCACAGAGTTAAATGCTGATTTCATATAGTGCATACCATAAGAGAATGCAAAACAACTGGGAGACTGGGTCAACCTTCTCGAAAAAGATGCTCGGTCGCACCAGTTCTATAAAGACGAAGAACTCTGGTGGTTCACATTCTCGACGTAACTCAGTCTCTCAAAGCTCTCCGAATGGCCCACACAACATGCACTCGGACCACATCCTCTCATGGCGCAATACTGTTCTGGACAACAACAGCATGAAGGTCGGAAGCTCTAGAGCATCCCAGAGCGACCGCAGTATATCACCTGGGAAGTTTAACAGGAACTCTTACCAGTCGTCTACCTCAAATTCACAGAATAACCTAGCTAGCGCAGCTCGCCAACAGCCTTATATGGGAACACCACTTCACACGACCTCTAGCGTTTCAACTATCAGCCCTCCTCCTAGTGTGCACCGAACCACAACAAGAAACGCCAGTCAGCCTCCAACTCCAGGCTTCAGCTTTCAGAGACCTAGCGATGATAATCCTTTGAGGATTGATGAAACAAATCCGCTAAAAATTGATCCATCTGGCAAAAGCTACCAGTTTTGGAATCCTGCATCATGGCGGAACGAATCTAAGGTGCAATTCCACGTAGCTTATGATCCTACTAAACTTGATGTCAATGACTCAAGGCCAGTGGCAAAAAGACAAGAAAGCGTCATCAGCAAGTTGAGTAGTGAAGCCACCACGCTCTCTGAAGAAGATGGCGAGGGAAAGTCCTTAGTATGCAAGAAATGTGGTAGGGTTGAATTCCGTGCTAAAAAGGTCATCGGAAGGGGTCAGCGATTAGTCTGTACAAAGTGCGGGACATCGGCCGATTAAATATATACGATATACCTGGGATTTTGGATGGTGGTGTTTGGAAATAGGCGGTCCCTGTTTGGATATTAGTGATACCTTTTTGGATGGTGTATCGAGCATTGATTCCCCAAATGAATTAGAAGAATGGATTCCAAAAGGTCTCAAGACCTTAAGACCTCAACTCATACACTCAGATACTACCTAAGCGGAAGTTTTGCCTCCTTCAAACCGAGGAATATCTATCCTAACCGGTCACCCGAAGATCACGAACCGTCAAAACACCAACGACGGGAGGATGATTTAGCCGCAAAACGGCACGTAAAACTTACCTAATACAAAATCCCATTGAAGCAAGTTTCCACCTGGGCGCTTTCCGGTCCTTTACAAATCCCCCAGCTATGAGTCGATGTCTTCCATTCACACGTATACTTAGCAAAAATTTATGGCCTGACAATTTTCACTTTCGGTATCGTGTTTAGGCGAGTGCCGGAACGGGCCCCCATTGGCCAATATCTCACCAAGACAAAATTTGTACACCATTGAAATGTTGCGCTTACCAATATTCTGCGTGGTACCCACACTCGGTGAGCAAGGCGAGGATATTGGATTGTGCTTCTCCGTGCTTCTCCTTGGAGGTGAGAGCGCTGGGGACGAATAAGGAAGGGAAATCAGGCGGTTTCGAGGATGACGGAAGGGTGTGCCTGCCACTGCCTGGGAGCCCTGGATGGATGAGGATGTTTAATAGGGTTTTGATCGGAAATGGGGCCGTGGTGATAGGTTAGGTGGTCTGATGGGTGGCCTACCTTGTTGTGGGAGTTGGGGTGACGATATACTTGGGAGGGGAGTATAAGAAAGAGGAAGAGTATTTGAATGAGTCTGTTTTTTTATACATTTCCATTTATTACGTCGAGAGATACAGAGACGTTCTCATCTGTTGATCAAGCACCTCGTGTCACAACCCTCATACGTCCAATCGCCTATCCTCCCAACTGCATCTCATATCATCACAACTACTGAGCAGCTTTCGACACAATGCAAAGCATATCCGCAACCAGCCTCGTAGAGTCTCTACCGGAGAGAATCGCGTACCTCTCCTCTTTCCTGTCCTTCACCGAAGAAGATACCCAGGCCCTCCTCGCCTCGGCCCCACTAGTTGCTCCTCTCATCCCAACTATTCTCGATGCTGTCTATACGAAATTGTTGAATTATGACATCACGGCGAAGGCTTTTGTTCCAAAAAGTAAGCAACGGCTCTTTGGATGCTTATCAAATCCAACATGAATGTGACTCTAGGCTAACATAAGCCCATCTAGATACGGATTATACTGGCGAGACCGTGAAGAGCGTTCAGGAGTTGACTCTTGAGAGTCCCCAAATCGCCTTTAGAAAGGACTTCTTGAAGGCACGTTGCTTCTAATTTTCGCTATTTGCGTCGTCTGCATTGATTGAGTGAGCATTGGAAGGTTTTGATGTATCATCACACTCTCAAGTGGGGGCATAAATTTCGGCCAGTGTTGAATTCTCAGAAAGCATAGAGCCAGAGCTACCGCTTTCGCTTCAGGCGACTTTTACTACTATTACAGCGTTGTTCAGTCGTTCTTGGGCCGTCACAGAATGGGAACGAACAGGGGATTACCACACTCAAGAGATGGCATAGAAGCTGTATTTTAGGCGAAAGAAAACAGTTCTCGTGATGTAGAGATCTGGAGATCTCTCAGACGTATCACTTCCCTTGAACGTCATAGATTTCTCCAGCAGAGCTTTCAAAACAGTTGTAGATACTCCGACTAACAACCTTCCCAGAACTATCTTGTCCGGCTCGTAACAACGAAAGACCTCTCCCCCACCTCCTCCTTCTGGACCTACCTCAACAACGTCGGCATCATGCACACCGGACGTCCCGGCTTCAAGCACCGCGAGAAGCGCCCTGACCTCAAGGTCGACTACATCCATATGTCCGCGCTCCTCGGCTATGTAGAAGACATCGTCGTCGCTGCCGTGCTTGGTATGGATGAGATAGATCTGGCGACGAAGACGAAGGTCATTCGAGCGTTTAACAAGATGTTGTGGATTCAGAATGATTTGATGTCGAGGCATTATATTAGTGGAGAGGGGGTTGAGGATGGCTTGCCGACGCCGCCAACGCAGGAAGGGGAGAAGGTCGAGGGGGATGGGTGTCCGTTTAAAGGGTAGATTGCGATGAAGGACTAGATACAATGTTTCAGTGGGCGTTTGGGGTCAGTGTAAATATCCACTTCTATATGCTTGATGCCATAGAACGAATTGTTATTTTCTTACGAGACTCAACATTAGTGGCTATACATGTGGCCGTCTTATATCCGATGCCTTCTGCTCTACATAAGTGGTTTTGACATGGGCGCAATAATACCCTGCTTGACCAAGATTCTAGGTTTCGTGGTAGCTTGCAAGGTCTCTTTAGTCGCCCACTCTGGACCAACAGGCAGGCGAAGAGAGCGCTCGTATTGTGCTCTGTTCTCAAAGGGGTGAGGAAGCTGAGTCGCGAGGTATTTGCCGTTCTGCGGTGATGGATATTAGCATGTTGTTTGAGACATAGCACCAAGGAAATATGACCGTACCTTTTTGATGCGCTTTTGGTTTATAATCACACGATCCAATTTTGCATCCTTTCGATCTTTGGCCTTGATGCCTTCGACCTTAGTCAAAACTTTCCCCTTATTCCTTGCTTTTGCTCGCTTGCTTAGGCCGTCACCCACCCATGCGCCCCATCCAGGCAGAGTGTTATCCACGACTTTGTCGTCTTCGTTCTCGGCTGTTTGAAGTTTCTCGGCTTCAAACTCACCCACAACATCTGCACCTGCAAATGCACGTTTGATGAGGTTCTGGTCCCTGATGGCAAAGGGTAGTTGAATAGTATTTTCGTCATCGGAGTCGTCCGAGTCAATGCTCATCTCAACCACGGTCGTCTTTTTGGTTTTCTTCGACTTTGGCTGTGTTGCTAACATAGCGGCCGTTGTAAGGTCAAGCTCCTCAACCTCGATAGAATCATTATTTTTGTGTCGACGTCTCTTTGCCTCGGCGTCGCTGATTCCTGTTGCCTTCAGTGGGACTTTTGACCAGGCCCCCCCCGATTGTTCTGGCTGATCTTTCGGAGATTTGGGTTTAATGATCTTTGGCTTCCCATTTGGCTGCTGGTTTATGCTTTTAGATCCCTTGATCTTCGAGCCTCCATTCGCCTTTTTGCCGCTTTGAGAACCTTCATTTGATCTTTTGCTGTTATTAACGCCTTGGAAATCCAAGTCGTGTTCGTTTCTCTCAAAATCAGATCCTTCCGGCGCTTCAAACTCATTTTCCGGTACTGGTTTCGCCTTTGCTTCAACCGTCTTGCTAGCTGGCCCGAAAATCCTTCTTCCAATGTCACCCACTTCTTCCTCTTCGTCAGGAGACTCTTCACCGGCTAAGTCCCGCCTGATCTCCTCTATCATCGCATCATTGTTCTTCCTCCGTGTCTCCTCCGATTTAAGCATGAATTTCATGTTCGCAAGCTTTCCTCCTGGCGCAGACTCTATCGGTTGTAATCTACTGACCCGATCGAGTTTTCCAAGTAGTTGCCTTTCCTCTGCTTCGTCGCTATCGCTGTGATCATCGTCTGAGACGCCAGAAGAGGCATCCGAATCATCAAATTCCCTTCTAGCCGCTTTGCCCTCTACTCTTTTTCTTAGTTCTTCGTCTCTCCGTGCCATTTCTGTAATGCCATCCCTAGCGTCTTCGTCCCAAGCAGCCCGCCCGGTTTCTTTCGTGGCCTTCGCCCATTTACTGCCTCGATGCTTCGCACTCATTCGTTCATGGGCTCGTCTTCGGTCTTGGGCTTCTAGCTCATCTTCGGATGGAACGTAGCCCCCATCCTCGAGCGCCTCCTTATTGAGACGATCCTCCTTCTCTCGTTGCTTCCGATGAACTTTACGGTAGGCCTTGCTCTTTATCTTTTTGATTCGCTTCGCTTTTGCCTCCTCCCGGAAAAGCAGGTCTCGGGCTAGGCGAAGCTGCTGCCGTCGTGCTTTGATGTCTTCAATTGACAGCTTTTTTGCCTCCAAATCTTCATATTGGCGAATCTGAGCTTCGTCGTCTCTCCCGTCTTTGGTAGACAGGCCACTCTCCTCAAGAATGCTCTGAATGGTAGCTTCTAATTCATTGAAAGGCTTGGACTGGGTCGTGGGAACAAGCTGCGTATTCGAAAGGGCCCCAGCTAGGCCCTGATCAGGTAAGGGAAACATGAGATGGTCTGCTTTTCGATTATTCATCACGGTATCTTTCCATCTATCCAGAGTTTCCTTGGTTTTGTCGTAAGCCGAGCTTCGATCAAGTTTGTCTTGTTGTCGCCTTGCCAATGGAACCTCCAGCTTTGCTAAAGCTGCTTTCCTTCTTCCTCCAACCTTCGATTCGGGATCCACGAACTTCAGAGATTTCTTAATATGTGGATCATTAATGTTAGGTAAGCCGAGATCTTCCAGTGTAAGTTTCGTCTTTGAAGTGAGGCCAAAATCCGACGGAGTATTGTACTCGCTTGCACCATCGCTTCGTTGTTTGGCTGGTGCTCGACTACCCTCTTCCGCCTGTGATAAATTTGCAATCATGCTTTGGAGTGCTGCAATTTTGGCTGGATCAGAAGTCTCGTCATCGTCGGCTGAGGACGCTGAGGATTCCTCGTCACTTTCACCGTCCTCATCGTCGTCCTCTCTAGATTCAGAGTCCTCTTCGGTCTGGGGTTTGGAATTGCGCCGCACGTCCTCTTCGTCTTCAGAATCATCCAACATATCCGCAAGATCGACGGCGCCTTCTCCAAGATCTCCTTCTTCTAGCTCAGAGTCTGAATCGTCCTCATCGTCCTCGTCAAGATTGACATCCTTATGACTAGAAGTGGGCTTCTCTTTCTTGGACTTCTTATTGGAGCTTCCCGAGAACGCAAATCCCTCGAAACGCGCCTCGTCACTCTCTCCGAAAGCATCGTCACTATCCAAATCGCTATCGTCGTCTGAGTCGACCTGTCCCATTTTCCACTCATTTCCTTCGCTGTCACTCCCCTCCTCCATGTTTAACTCATCAAATCGACCCTTTGTGGCCGCTTTTCGCGGTTTCTTAGATGTCGATTCTCCGTATTTGTCCTCCTCGTCTTCGTCCTCGTCTCTATGACGTTTCCCAGGTCGATTGCCACCTTCTTGGGCACCCAGGCGATTCTTTCTGATTTTGACATTGTCGTTCGTTTGGTAGGATGCGATCGCGAAGGCCTCTAGGGCACGCTTTGTGGACTTGTTCTTCGCCTTTGGCTTCTTGTCAGGCGCACGACCATGCGCTTGTCTCCCGGCCATTTCCAGTTTGAAGTGCGAATACCAAAGGTTATGTTTCGAGTGTCGAGGGAGCTCTATCCAAACAAAAAAAAATTGTTATCGTATCTCGCTATCGGAATTTTTTTTACAGGGGTGCGAATATTACGTAAGGTTACAGTACTGTAGCGCCATTCGGTGCTCTTTGAGAACAACCCTTCGAGATCATCAGGTTATATCATCAAGCGCATAACGTACCACACGATGAAAGCTACACAATCTCTCGCGAAGAAAGTCTCGCGCCTTGCGCTGACTACCAAGCAAACGAATAAGGGTTACTACAAGGGAACGGGAACTGGATCCACAGGGACGCATACAAAACATGGAGGGTACATTATCGACTACAAGAAGGTCCGGACATACGTTGTGCCAGAGAATCTCAAGGATTTTAAGGTGAGCTGCGTGAAAACTAGCCTGCGATTGTCGTCGTTGAGTACTAACTAGGTGGAACAGCTCACGCCATTCGTAACCAAGAAGATCAAGCAAACGCCTGGTCAATTCAACGATCCAAAGGGAGGTTTCAGTGGGAAATTATATCTTGAGGAGTGGAGGAGGGTGAATGGAGAGGATTGAGAGGATTGAGAGAATTGGTTCTGTGATTATGTGCGAATTCTACAGCCCTTTACCCTGTTCTGACTAACATTTGTTAGGTTGTTAAGAGCGTTTGTATAATATGCATTTATGCAGAGTTTGGGAACCTGTACAATATTACACTGTACACGAAATATGGAACCAAGATATCTTCCGATAAATTTGTGGATTCCTTGGCTCAGTTGTTGGAATTATGGACATATGTGGACGAGCAATCGCAAAGCCCCAGTCGATATATCTCAACGCAGAAGGCTACGTTGGGTAGTGTTTATTACCCCACGGGAATTATCAAATCCAAAGAACCATACTGGCATCTTTTTAAACCTGTTCAGCGCCTACACAACCTCTGGCCACTCTTGGTCATCAAGATTCTTGATCCTGCTCCTCATCCAGGCAGCGTAGGCAGCGAACAGATGGCCTTCAGCATGTCTATCGCAGAATTCTAACAGGACTTTATATCTTTCTACGATATCGGTACCTGTAGCACTGATTACTTTTTCTAGGTCAATAGGACAGAGATATGGCGGCTGTCGCGAGTCTTCTACAATCGAGGCCGTTCCTTGCATCGAACATGCATAGTACGCACAATGGCCGATTCCAAAGCAATGTCCTAGCTCATGAGCTGCCGTCCGGCATACTCTTCCAAGCCACAAGTCGTATAGAGCCAAAGCAGATGGTGAAGATGACAGAGCTGGGAGGCCGGCGTGTGCGGCAAGTGCCGCTTCTATGGGCGTTTTCTTCTTCATTTTCAGAGTCTCCAATAAGACCTCATGATCTATGTTGCCCCTAGCCTCTTCATCAACGTCCATGCCGTCAAAATCGTTACAACAGCTTGTCATATAGTCATTGCAATGGCTTGCAGGCCACGCGTGTTCCCTCTCTATGTTCTGCTTTGCATCGAGTCCTGGATTGTACCTCGCGCTGCTGACAACTGCAATTCTGCTTCCTCCATACGCTCTTCCGCAAGCAAACTCATCATCCTCGTCCTCATATATATCATGTTCAACTAGCATCAGCAGCGCATATGCGTCATCAGGAAGCATCTCAATTGCAGCATCAAGTAGATCATTGAGATTGAGTTGATGCGAGAAATCTTCTTTCGGCGTGGCACGGGATCTAATGCCGATCAATGAGTCTTTAGACTTTGTGTTGAGCCAGAGAGTATCTGGCACTTGCGGTGCAGTTGATTTGCCTTTGGCTCCTCTCTGCTGAGTCCTTATTCGGGAGTCTGCCCGAATCTGATACTCGTTTGGCAAAAGAAGGTCGTTTGTACCCCGCGTTGAAGGCATTCCTAGAGGAGGACAACACGAGATTTGTGTGAACACATTTGCTGGAGGTTAATGCTTTGGGAGGCATGGCAAATTTTATGTCTGGACCTCTGAATATCGGATTGTGAAGTTCCTATCCAAATCATGGAAGTTCTGGAGTTACCTCCGTGAAACTTTGACATAAACAGGAAGTCGTCATGTGACTTTAGGCAACACAGGGGCATGAAATAGACGAGGAGAGGACATCAGAACCCAACGAAGCCGCTAAAAATATCAAGGCAGTACTTTATTCGCGGCGCTCTCCCTCGAATTTGAACGGTTCTGTGTGGCACCAGGGCCGAATGCACGTGACCGTCCTTTCAGTCTGCCAATGTTGATTACCCCTTTTCTTCGCCTAAAGACTGAGAAATAGGGGCTGTGAGGATTATTTACGGACACGCGAATTTAAGTTCCAAGCAAGAAACTATCCATCTCTGTTGATACTCCATCGTCATCAGTAAACGCTTCGTTCCCAACTGGGGAATACCCCTCCCGAAGGCATTGTTGATGAAAGAAGTCACGCAGGCCTCTTGTAATTCGCGATGGAGGTCAGCAACAGAGCCTTTCCACGAGTATCGTAATCAATCTCAGATTTACATACTTAATGGTCAGTGTTAGTTACACTAGAGCGTGGGAGCCTCCCGTGGCAGGCGGTTAGGAAGTTTGCTGATGTCCATGTGCTAAATACGCCACAGGTCGGTTTGTGATTTCTGGCGAAGATGACGACGTGATCGAAGCTAAATCTCTTACTGCAATTAGCGGACTGCGTTTGATTAGTACACAACTCGCTACCCATTGTCGCGCCTCGCCGGTTAATAGCGAAGCCTCCATACTTCAAGAGCTCAGAGGACGGGAAAGCATCTCTCTCTACCTAAGAAGGAAGAGGCATTTGCTGTCGATGAAAACATAAATGGATGAAATTTGCTGCGGTAGGCAAGAGATCGTTGATACGGTCGTATTCAGGAATGCATAGTAAAACTAGAAAATCATATGTGCACTAGATGCAAAAAGGTTGGTTTTAATGTTGCTTTGGCTTGGAAACGCTGGCAAAACATCACATCAATATTCCTAGGCTTTGTAACGGAAAGCTCAAAAGGCGAAATCATGTACGGTCTCTGTACTATTCTCAGCACTAGTTAGAATGAGTTTGCTTTACTCATCCCACTCTCTCCGCTCAACTTATTTCATAATCGCTTAGTGGATCTTTCAGCTCTCTGTCTCAAGGAATCACGTTAACTCTTACGGTACGTTACCTTCCCTTCAGCTTGGATGGCCTGCGCATGCAAATTGGCTACTCGACTTGGACATCTTCTAAGAGCAGCTCGCCAACTGCAAAAAGCACCATTCAGAATGTCAAAAAGCACAACATACTCACGTTAGAGATCTTAAGGTCATCGAGTGTTAGTGTCGTTTAATAGTACTAGCACCTACTAAATGCGAATATGCTGTCCTTAGCTACGTGTGGGGTACATCACAAAGCACATCTATACAACCGAACGATAGGTTACCAGATTAGTTAGATGCTACAATCGCAGATGCTCTGAAGTCACTCATAAGCTTGGATTTAAGTATATTTAGATCGGCTGATGCTGTTTGAACCAACAAGACCAACACATAAAAATGATTCAGATCAAGCAGATGGTTGTTATATATCGACATGCGTAGTTGATGATTATTGCTGCTGCAGGGGAAAACGGTACTTTTCGTCTTCCACATGTAAACATGGTGCCTAGAAACGTTCATCGACAGGACGCACGCCTTGGAGACTATCTTCTTTCTACTATTGTTCCACATTAAATCATCTCCTCGCCAGGTCAAAATGGATAGATCGAGCGTGGAGTTTGCAGGAGGCAGACTCCCACCCGCCGGCGTCTAGTCTTCACCAAAGAATAGGTATTTTTGCAATGTCGGGTCAAGGAGGTTGGCGAGGGCGTTTGACATTCTCTCGTGTATGTTCATAGCGCAGGAGAGGGAGAGCTACTAATTCAGTGGCGACTAAACATCTCCTTTGGAGCTGGCCTTAGTTCATAGGGACTACTCGTTCAAGCGATTGAATTGAACAGTGAAAGGGACGTATAACATATGATTCAATACTTTCAATGGCTTGCAGGGAATTTTGAAAGCCTATGAGGCCGGGATTCAATCACATTCAATCACCACTGGGGAGTACTACCTATAGAGCTTCACAGCTATATTCCACCTAGCATGAAGCTCGAGTTGTGGGAACAAGCCATAGTCATCACTTTGGTGTTGGGCTTTGCTAGTGCCCGGACGGCGTCTTTGTAAGACGTTTAGGATTTTCATCTTGGTCGTGGGATAGTTGGACCGGGGAAACCAAATACGGCTGGTTTAAGAATACCGCACATCTTATGAGAATGATGAACGTTGACATTTGGGTCGAAACAGGAAGAGGCGGACGGTTAATCTGGCAAGAGTTTCAAACACTTTCGCGCGAGAAAGAAATATCGACAAACCTGCCACCATTCATCTGGATTGGTGGTGCCTGGTGTACTCCTCTCAGAGCTATAGGCATTACTACCCCTATGTCATGATCGTTGAGGACAAAGGAGACTAGTTGGAGCGAATAGGTTAACTTGATCTCAACGGTTACGGCATTGGAATCTGACTTATGAACGAAAACGGAGAGAGCGGAGGCCCGTCTGCTGTCGAGTGTATATCATGGGTAAGGAAGAAAGTTACGAATTGGTTAGTCGAGGATTCGAGTTCGTTTCTGCCAAGCGCCAGAGATGTACTGTGACCTTGGGAAACAAATAGGGCGCAACACGAAAAACCTGGGTCTTCCCCAAAGGTTCTATTCCTATCGCGAAGAAGAGGGGGGTCTATCGGATTACAGTGGCCTTGGTTGTCGGTTCTTACTACTTCGCTGGCTTTACCTACGGTCTAAAATTAGCGATTGTAAGAGTTCAACCCGCAGAGTGTTGTATTTTCTGGGAGATAAGATTTCTCAGTCACGGTAGCTGGCTCGCTTGGAATTAGCTTGGAGAGCTTTGGAGGCACAACCCTACACTACGATTTGCAAGTTTCGCTGGTGAAAAGGACATTGCCGAATTTTTAGGTTGAAAAACGGCCCTCGCGATTAAGGGGTGGTGAAGGCATGTTGTGTAGACGAGGGAGAGGGAACTGTTGATAATTGCCGTGAAGACCAAGGAGTTCTTCAATCCGTGGAGAATCCCTTTGTACATTTAGAAATTTCGGACCTAGCAGAGAGGTATCGGCAACACCACCGTGATCTAGTGGGCTCATGTGCGGAGAACAGCTGCTTTGACTTGACACGTTATAATGAGTGTTCAACTGAATCGGCGGCTGACAGATGTTGTAGAAACATCGACATGCTACAGCAACCCCACTCGTTTCATAACAACGGCATACAACAACAGTAATAATCCTCCTCCTCCAACAGCGACCTCAGATCAGACTTACGTGATATCGCCAAGGTTTACCACCATCCCCAAGCCTGCTTACAAAACTTATCAGACCCAAGTATTGGATACTTAACAAACAGGGAATCCGAGACCTGAAACATAACTTATGCAATAAATGGCCAATCATTCCAAGGTATCCTAACAACTGACCCGAAAGTTGGGTCGTACAGAACACACTTGTGTCGTACAGAAGAATCTTCTGCAGCGAGTGCATTGAGCGTAACGATACTGGACACCGCGGCCGGTCGGCATGGCTGTCTGTCTAAGGAGCTCGATGCGTTAGGAAGATTGTCAAAGCATTAGAGTTTGACCGCAGGCTTGCCAGGGCCGAGAATTTTTGGCCCAAGATATTGTGTTTTTATCTTGTTGATTTATAGGCGGTAATTTAGAATTGTCTAACGCTCCAATCTCCTAGAAGGCGCTCGCCGAGGAGATTCGTAGTCGACAGAAAGAGCGGGTTTTGACTCCATACTGACTTCGCGCGACAAGTCTGTGACACTCGCCCGTCTCTCTTGATTTCACCGCCTCTTTCCTATTCCCATCTCATCATGCTCTTAGGTGCATACAATGTCCTCTCAATCATCCCCTTTCTCGTCCCGACCTCTAGACACATTAATCCCAACCACTTCAGAGTACCCCCTAGAACTTGCTACTCTAGCCCAACGACGCCCGACACTCATGTTTTACAAACAAACCTTTTCACCTCAAAATCATTTGCCCTCTTACCATCTATCTCGTCCTCAAACCTTCACGCATTT
This sequence comes from Amylocarpus encephaloides, assembly GCA_019669835.1. Lineage (NCBI taxonomy): Eukaryota > Fungi > Ascomycota > Leotiomycetes > Helotiales > Amylocarpus > Amylocarpus encephaloides. The sequence goes on from MU251362.1 coordinate 161,983, forward strand.
GTGTACTGACCCCAAACTCCTGGATTTCTTGCACTATGTTTCCATTGTACTTAGCTTTCGGATTTTTGTTCTGTAAATTTCATGAACCAGCCACTAGAAACCGCTATTTTCCTCAAGACTCGAAATCAATTAAGATCCTTCCTACCAGCTTTGTAACTATAGAGACTGAACGAACCACCTTCTCCTTCGCTTTTAGGCCGGTCACTCTATTCACTAAAGCTAGAGAATCTTTCGTCAGTGCCACAATGGTGATTGCTTGGATACACCCTCATAGAAATTTCCCTAGAAGATCCGAGGATGTTACCAAAGAGAGACTAACTTATTGTTTAGTAAACGTTACATTGTGGTCCATTATAAAGCGTCGACCCCGAAGGCAAGGAACACTTTATTCAAAAGTGAAGATAGCTAGGCAATATCAAAATCATACTCTCAAATTAAGGTATCATCAGAGTTCTATGTCATCCCATCTTAATTTTTTTCCACAGAGCATCTAGATTTATCGCATGATGTATAAAGCTCTAAGAGTATGATCTCCTAGAAAACACTCCCGCAAAGCTCACGTACGGTATTCGAACGCCCCAAACTTCTCCCCCCTTTCCACCATCTCAGTACCAGAAAGACTATGTTCCAACACCGCGTAGTAAGCTGACCGATCACCTCGTATGCCCCGTACGGAAGGGAACTGGAGAACTCCGGTCGCTTAGTCGGCATATAGCCAAGTCAGGAGTCAGCCTCCACTACCAGCCACCAAGTCCGGAACCATTGCCAGTGTATCAAGTCGACAACCCCCCCTCCCCGGGTCCGGACAGTGGTATTGATATTTAAGGTTGAAGGTCTGGGGACCCGCACTTCTAGAGTGAAGAAGTGGGTCCATAAATACTCCTGTACATTTTTCTCCACAATTGAATACCTCGTCTTGAAGATGAACACTGCAAACGATGGACGAGACCATGGGAATATCCAAGGGTACGCGTTGGCGGTCGTGTTGGGATTTCCAATTCTTGCTACCCTTGCGGTGATGCTCCGCATGTATAGCCGCTCGATAACGAGCACTTTTTGTCCTGGTAAGACAGCATACAGCCGGCACCTGCCTAAAGTGCCCTGCTAACCTTACACAGAGGACTGGCTAATTGTTGTTGCTGCGGTTTTGTACTGGGGCGAGACGTACACGTCCTGGATGCGTATGTAGAGTTCAGTGGAAAGTGTGTGCCAAACAGCTAACCACCAAGCGCGATAGTCTGCAAGGTCGCATATCTCGGGTGGCATGAATGGGATATCCCCAAAGGAAAGCCCGACGAAAAACTGCATAAACAGTATGCCTATGCTGTGAGTTCTCCGTCGCTCCGAAGATCCTATAGCTAACTCGGATAGACAATAATTATGTACAATCCGATTCTAGCACTTGTTAGGATGTCGATTCTCCTTTTCCTCTGGCGCCTCCGCGGAAATAAGAGAAACGTGAAGAGAGCTATCATCGTTATAGGCGTTATCAACTTGGGGGTAATGATTAGCCGTTTCATGGTAACGATGCTCAGATGTGTCCCTATTCCAGCTATATGGGATCCCGAGGCTCAAAAGCATGCCTTTTGCATCAATTGGCGCGTCTTCTTCACTAGCGCTGGGATTATCGGCATCATCATGGATGGTCTAGTCCTCATCTTGCCGACGTGGATCGTGTATGATCTTCAGATACAGAGAAAACAGAAGATTTTACTTATTTGTATACTTTCTTTTGGCTTGGTGTAAGTTACCTTGTCTCCTGTAGCTTGCGGCCTTGAGTTAACATATTTACCCCTAGTACTCTTGTGACGGGAATCGTGCGCATCTATTTGCTTGATGACCAGAAACGTAGACCTAAACAGGACTCCACATACACCATTGTTTTCACGACATCCACAGTCGAAATAGGCCTCGCTTTCGTTGCAGCCTGTGCCCCCTACTTTAAAGCGATCCTAGTCAAACACTTTCCAAGTATATTCGGATCAACCCGTGGTGCCTTAGATAATTCTCGGCCTAGCAGGAAGGATTACGAACTCAGTGAGAAATCGCGCTGGATGAGAACCCAGACATTCAAATCATCTAGAAACACCAGACAATCAGATGGTGATGACGGGAACGCCAAAAGACTTATTACGAAGACGGAAACTATAACCGTCACCTCGGAGCTAAGAGAGCCAGGGGAGAAGTCCGCCCGAAGTGTGGAGAGAATGGTCTGAAAAATTCAATTGAAGTTGTGTGACTGATGGTACGAGACAGAGAACTATTCAATGATCCATTGAGCTTCCTACACGTTTGCGTTGCAACATCGTATTGCTGATATCATTACGCGAACTTGATCTCACAAGAATACTTTATTCCTTTCCATTAAGTTTGAATTCTCTCCTTTGTGTGTTTGAGTTGTCTCCAATTATTCAGGGCTGGATGTTTTGTAAATCACAAGACGATGTATTTTGCTGTAAGCCACAAGTTGAATTGACTGGAACCTTTTCAACGCTATTCAATGTTTTAGTGAAGCCATGACAGCCCCAAAGAGGTTAAAAAAGGAGAAAGCTAGAGTTTAGACAAAACCCTAGAATATCAACAAATTTCCAACATGCGGAAATAACTCCTTTCGGTTTAAATCAAATCCAAGGGTCGAGTTCTTCTATGCTGGGTTCTCTCAGGGTGAGGTCAAAACCACAATTGGTCATGAGTCAATGCTCAGATCATACGTTGGTCCAGGCAAAGCTAACGCTTACAGCCTTGGAAGCCGTGTAGACAGGGAGTTGAGTAGAACCACCTGGTACAGCAGTGGCATAGAAAGTCGTACTTCCACTGTACGCTAAAGTCCCAGATTTGTCCTATATCATATTAGATTGATTCATAAGAGGACCGTTATTTTGAATTGCTTACTGTGAATACTGACGCAGCCACACCAGACCCGCAGGTGAAGACCCCACTAACAATCCCACATGTGCCCTTAGAGGAAGTTAATGTGATACTAGAGCCTAAAGGATACTCAGTCAACTTCTTGGTCCGATATACTCTGGGATCGACTTTACCTGAGACTCTAGCCGTAAAGGTCGCACAAGTTCCAGTTGTGTACCATGTACCAGCGCTAATTAGGCAGCCCTTGCCGCTGCCGCTGGTAACAGCGTTGAGGTATCCTGACCCAGATATAGTGCCACTTCCCCCAGTAGGTGTCGGCGAACCGCCAGTGGTAGTTGGGGCTGGTGAGCCACTCTTGGGTAGCCATTTGATTCCTGTTGAAGCACAGCTGGAAGATTGCCCAACAGGGGTAGTGGCAATGAATGTTCCTGTTGCTACGGAGCCTTGAACGTAGTACGAGTACCAAACCTCATCCAGAGCGCCGGATGAGCATTGAATGATTGCGGTAACACCAAAGGCAGCTTTCAGCGCAGCTTGAATTTGTGCGGATGTGTACGTCTTGGTGGTCGAGGGCGTAATACCAGCATTGATCAAGGCCTTTGAGGCAATTAGTGGTTCATACCTTAAAAACTTTCTGCAGTACTGACTTGATAAGTGTTCCTGGTCTTGAACAAATCGACGGCCTTCTGGAAATAATCGGGGACTTCTTGTGTTGGAGTATATCCCGTGTAACAGGCTGGCTTTAGAGTTGAGATACAAGTTCCATGCTTGCCCCATTCATGCTCCCAAAAGCTCTCGTCATTGCCAGTATAGTCCTTCCAATAAGTGTTCTGTATCCAAGTTAGGCAAAACACCTCGAGATAAAACAGCGAACATTGTCCAAGAACAAGGTTATTACCATATAAGAAAGCAAGCTTGTCTTCCCAAATGCTTTGAGGATCTGCGTGATGTTGGTATACGCACGCTTCGAATCGCAGTTCTGGTCATAGGTTCCATCACAGTGGTCGGGCCAGAGACCATGCACAGTCCAGGAGTCGGATGGGCCTACAAGTATCAATATGTTGACTAAATCAAAACATCACGTCTGACTTATCTGACTTACCAGTGCTGGGATTTGTATCCCAAAATTGGGTTAGAGCAAACTGGCCGCCAGGCGAATTGTAACAGCAGGTATCAGAGGATGTGGTTGAGCCGCAACTTGTAAGTGGATTGGTGCATACTTTTGAGGTACCAGCAAAAACCCCGGGAAGCACCAGTATCATGCTCACCGCAACTCGTTGTAGCAAAGAAGGCATCTTGAGGGAAATGAGCCAAATATGGTTCTGCTATGCAAGCTAGACACGCTCATATTCGAGGGAAAAGCCTGGCTAAGTACTTCTCAGAGACCTAAAACACTCATGATAACGGGCCAAAGAGCAGCGTGCAAGACTTGTTGGATGTAAACCTCCTGACGGCCGGTTCCATGTCCACTTCTAGAAGGCACATATCGGCAAGGTAGAGTCGAAGAGGCTTTACTAGAAACAACTCATTCTCAGAGGCCGATAGGCGGCGATGGAAATAAAAGCCGGGATGAAGTCAAGGTTCGTTCCTAGGCTACTCGTGTACCTCCGGGGCGATTACTGCTGGACGCTCCTGAGTGGGTGGTGCAGCCATGATCAGCAACCGAATAGAAGGGCTGCGTTCATCAACGACCGGTCGAGAGTGTGCATCTGATCTCAGGTACGCCCCTTTCCTTTGAATTTGAGACCCCTGATTTGGTCCTGCGCGCCGATGAGCTGCATGCGGTGCGCATCTTGTCCTGGAACGAGCTTCTTGCATTGCGTGCATTTGTAGCGTGGAAGCTTGAGTGGACTACACGCCATTGAAGAGGTGTGGTTGCTCGAAAAAAACACCTTCTTGTTCTGGCAGCCCCGATGCTGTCGCGGGAGTTTGGTAATCAGAGATATCTCTCCATATCAATCGAGCGTGGAGGAGGAGCGGGATGGGCCGTGGTGAGGATCGTGAGCATCTTTTGATGATGAGGATCTTATCAATAGATTGATGTCGTTTGAAGGATCAAGGGATGACGAAGTCAGTGGGTGGGGCATGATTCGGAGAAACATCGGCCCGATGTCCCCACGCTGGCCGGCTCGATGCCGAATCCGAGGCACCGGACCGGACCACCCTGGCGGCAAAGAAACTTGATTCTCCCACTTGAGAAAGACCACAAAGGCTTGAACCGCGAAAGATATCGACTAAGCGTATATGTTTTGCCCGCTCTATAGGATTGTCAAGGCAATCAATAGATCGATCACCAGGTCAACATGACCCGAACAGCAATGTCGAGCGCAAAGAGTGCTCGAGTAGACCCAGGAGAAAATCAACACAATCTGGAACCAGTTCGGAGTACGAGTACGCCTAACATCGAGCAACTCTACTCTCTTGCTTTCCGGCCATGTCCTGGATCACCTTGCTCTATTTGATACTAACAACATGCTCAACACGCAGTGCAATGGAAAACAACAGAAAATTGGTTTTGGATGCAGAACGGTAGCAGACACAACTCGGCTAGCCGCCGCGACCTCATAAATTTGTCACCATTCCTCGAGCTCACTCGTTTCCTTCTGGTTTTAGACTCCTTTCATTCGATTTATCCTATTTTCCACTCTTGCTCCCCCCGTCTCCACAGCTCAAACGCTTCACATGTCGATGACATCTCCTAACGCGTGCATTAATCCTTGGCAGTCTGAGGGTTCAGCATGCAGGTTTCGTCAGGGGCTCACCACATGTGGAAGCTTCATTGTGGAAGGAAACAAGCAGGAGTCAAGAAACTTGGAAAGCTTGTGTTTACCGTCCAGGAAGAAGCATCTTTCCGAACGAGAATATTTTTGTTCATGTCTTGAATGAAGTATCATCTCAGAACCTTCCACTGGAGGCCTCTAATGTAAATTTAACATGGGAAGAAGAAATATACCAAAATGCCCCGCAACCCCTATGCCAGATGGAGAGAAGAAGAATACAAGGAAAAAGACTATTTGTTACAATGCACAAGCACGATCCCTAACTTTTGAAGAAAAACATGTAATTCCTCATCTCCGTCAATCATCCTCAATGATTCGCTCCTCTACTCGTCGCTCTCTTCTTCGTTCTCATCCTCGAAATCGTCGTCGACTGCTCTCGTCTCAACGAATGTGAGCTCGGCAACTTGCCCCTCGGCCATGTTCAAGCTGACACCATCGAGAGCTGGGCTTGGTGATCGCTTGGTGAGTGCCTCTTCTTCGATGCTTCGTTTCTCAGCGTCTGGGTCTTCTTGTTAGCCAGTTGATATCCTCTATGGTTCATATACAGTAAGCTTACCAGCTAGTGCGGGTCCTCCACGAACGAACATGGTAGTGACAGTGGTCTTGAGTCTTGGCTCGCCTCCTCTCTTGACCCTCCTGGCAGCTGGTTGCCGAACGACGGCGGCTGCCTCTCCTGCTTCTGCAGCTGCACCACCGGCCTGGGAAGCTGAGATTCCAGGTCTCTGCAAGATACCGACACCTGAAGCTTCAGTGCCAAGGTTGATCTCTGGTGTCGTCTTGATGGCTTCGGCGGCGTACTTGAGTGCAGCGTTGAATCCTGATAGATCTCTTCTCAAGAGCTCCTTGTCTGCCTCCATCCTGATCACTCGTGGAGCGATCTCCTTGCCCATCCCTTGAAGAGAGGCAACTTGTGCAGCTTGTTGTTGACCCTCTACCGCTGGCTGTGCTGCTGGGGTGGCAGCTTGTCCCCCTCCTGCGGCTGGTTGGGCACCTACTGCTGGTGCGGCCTGTCCATTGGCAGCGGCACCGTTGACTGCAGCCCCTTCTAGAGCATTCATCAAACTCGCTACATCTGCTTTGCCTCCGAATGAGATTTCACCATCACCGACTACCAAGGCAGGTGAGTATGCTCCAAGGTTAATATTAAGTGGAACGGCAATGCCGTATGCGGTTAGAAGAGCGACGGCGAGCAACTGTGAATGCATGGCTGCGGTTGATGGCCGACTACTTGAGCAGTCTAAATTCGATTGAAACGGAGAAAGCAAGAGAGATGGAATAAAAGAATTAATTATTAACGATTGAAACAGATCGAGAGCATCAAGCTTCAGAAGAGAAATTGAAGAGAGGGAAGGGCAAGATTGGAAAAATGGAGCGCAGCTACAGAATCAAGAAGAGACGAGATTGGAAAAGTGCATGAGGCTCCAGATATATGAAATGAAAGTACAAAATGCGTGATTACTGGCCAAGCTGTCTGAGCCGTAGGATAGGTACCTGCACGGGATGATCCAACCCCAGCCTCGACTCCGCAAGCCTGCCCTGTCGTTCTCTTTCCACTGCCCTCCAGCATCATCAGAGAGTGCCGTGACTGGAGGGCCTAGATAGAGTTTGCGCTGTTGGAGACATGCCAATGTTTTCATCAAACGCCAAGTGACACGATCGATGTGGACCACGAGGAAGTCGACGGGCAACGAAGAGCAAGCACAACGTGGGGAATCTAGGATCCGTGGACAGGCACCTCCCTTGTTGTCCCTCAACTTCCTTGAGGCTCTAAACCGATAAGCATTTGCCATTTGGCAGGGTAAGTAGAAAGAAGACTTCTCGGCTAGACAAGCGAGGTTTGAGATCTGGTGCATTGGCGAGTTGTTCGCTTGTGTGCTCGGTGCTGAGACTTTGCCAAGGCATCTTCGCCGCGTTCCAGACTCGCGAGAAGGTCTGAACGCTGGGCAACGGCGCCTCACTCGCGGTGCATCTTTGAAAGGGGGAAACTTCCGCATCTCGCTTCTGGAGGCTGTTGGTATGCGGTTGTGTCGCAATTACCAGCTACTGTATTAGACGAATATGGATTTATAGGAGACCATCGCGAGATAACCTCTCTGGAGAACGGGATGTCTGAAAGGCAAGTAGGTGATGACGGGTATTGATGGCTCTCAGCATGGTGCTCTGACGATGAGATAATCTGGGATCCTCGCTAAAAATTAATAGCTCAATTATCGCGGTGTGGCTATCGCAACAGCCAAGATTTCTAATTTCTGAAGATGATCACTAGTGGCTGGATCTGGTGCAATATTCAACTGATCTAACATTCTACAAACGTCACGCAAGGAGGACGTCAGAAACTACCGACTTGAGAGATCCCGTTTTTATGAAAAGGGGGGGTTTATTTTTCCAGACAGACAGAAATTGACAGAAATTCACGACTGGCCACTGAGTCCTACGTCTCATTCTCAATGACTTGGGACAAGATCAAGAAATGGCAAAGCTCCCATATTGAAAGGATGGCTGTTCCACAGCAGCCTAGAGTTCCTAGACCGTTCCAGGGATCCTCGGCCCTGGCGCTGGTCACTCAAAAAACCTCGCGAAATAGCCATTCAGCAACACTCTCATGCATTTCATCGCGTCTCTTGGCACGTCGTTTCTTTTCCGCGCCCTTTGAGGGGAGGACGTCAAATGCTAGAGTGTCTGTCAGCGTTTTCCATGGATATTGCTGTACTAGTGCTGTAACTAACCATGCACTTCCCCGAGAATCTTCTCCCATTTCACACCATTCTTTTCCCAACCAATGTCAGAACCTTTCCTCTCGCTGTCATTTCCATCTTTTGAGAATTTCTCGGCCATGATACTAGAGTTGTGGCATAGGAGGTCAAATTCGCAGCCGATGATACAGAGTTTGGGTGGCAACATCCGTCTCGAGGCGTATGCCGGGCTCAGCAAGGGATCCTTTAGATCCTGATTTGGTTTGATATAGGCCCAATTGAACATGGCAGCGGACTTTTCCAGGATGTCTGGAGGTGCAGTCTTTGGCCGTTCTGCAAGGCTGACTTCAATGGGTGTGCTGAAGTCAACGGGAGGGTAATATGCGACAAGTGCAGCAAATTTGCCTTGAAGACCATCGCATTGGCTCACGCTCAAAGCGAGATTTCCACCAGCACTGAAGCCTCCAATGACTATCTTTTTGGGATCAAAGGGCAGGGACTCATCCTTCAAGACTTCATCCACGAGATTCTCTAGTGCCAGACTGGGCTGGGGAAATTGACACTCTGGCGTCTTGGGATAGTCCAGACTGACCACAAGAATCTTATTCTTATTCGAAAAGTATGAACAAAATCTGTCGTCTGCCTTCGGATTCATGAATGCGAAACCACCTCCATGAATATCTAAATACAGAGGCAAAAGAGCATCGCCACTTTTGTAAGACTTTGGGACGAAAATTCGGGTCTCTAGGCGTGGCTGAGTTGAGTAATTCTTCGTATACGTTGGACGTGTCGAAGGATCTTTGATTCCTGGGAGGTTGGTGACCTTGATGTACTGCGTAGTAATGAACTTAAGGAGCCGTACCCGAATCATGAAACGGATGCGCTGAAAGAGGGAAATTGCTGGCAGGTAGACCGGTGAGGCTTGAATTTCCATGTTGCTATATCTAGTCAGTGAAGCCCTGGATTTATACATTTGTTACCTCGATGATTGCCATTGAGCAAGGTAAGAATCATCAACTACTTGATCGCAATTGTTCAATCGTGCCTCGAGTTCAAAGCGACCTCGGCCCAGCAAGCCATGCCAAGCACTTTCGTGAAATTGATGAGACAAGATCTGGCTCATGGCAAGACTATTAAATTACATTTTGGGAAAGAAAGGGACGAACTCACTTGTTGATAGAATAGTATAATCAATATCGTTGCCGACGGGTGATGTTGAGATCCGAAGGGCACTTTAGATTGATGTGTTCTGTTGAACCTAGGAAGTAACCACCGCACGGGCCCCGAAGGTGGCACCTGGCACGAATGTGTTTCGATCATGAAGGACAGCTAAACACGATTTCCTGAGCTTTCTCCTTTACTAGCTTCGCAATGGAACTCGAATATGAATCCCTATGAAATACGACCCATTCAAAGAAAGTCATGGAGGTGAAATGGGCCTTTGGTCACGTGATTCTAACTGGGAAGGCCACTTCTCGAATTAACAAAAGTCAAAATTTATCCCGAAACATTTGTAGAATACTCTGACGATTTGAATGATGTTCGGATAAGAGACACCGCGAATACTAGGACATTTAGTATCTTGAATTCTCCAAAGGCCTCATTAGGGAATTGGCAAGCTAACGCCTCTCTGAATTCAGAGCATTTAAAATAATATTCTCGAAGGGATTGGATAATCGGGTGATTCTCCGATTTGATTAGAATAGAGACTTAATCTTGTGCCTCTAGCCTTTATACGACCATGACGAAAGTCGCTTTCCTCTCCGCGAGTCCCGATCCAATCAATGAATGCACTTCCATGTTGATGTCCGTTAGTATATATATATCATAATTGTTAACAGCGCCAACTTGTAGTTCCTATCCCCCTGCATCTGCCCCAAGATATTTTATCCAGCTCCATTGACTTTATCCAAGTCTGACTTAGCCCAATGCCTTTGAGAACGCCAAGATTCCGATGTTTTTCTAACTGTGCATACCTTGAGAGAGCTAATGATACGGTTGATGTGACGACCCGGCCCGCCAACCGGGCAAGCAGTTAGTGGACAAGCTTTAACCAACTGCGCCAACTGACCAAAAGGTACAATATTAAGGTGGGAGCTCTAATGCTTATCTACTATATATATGACAGAACGGTAACCACGAGTACAATCACGTGCCGAACCGTCACAGTTGAATGCTTGAAAACGACTAGGTACCGTTGGACGGTGGCATTTTATTATTCATGTCCACACTTCCATTCAAAGAGGAGCCGCTGGGAATCGGCGCGTTGCTGTTGCCGTTGTCGAAAAAGTTTAACACGTCTTGGGGAAGATACTCGAGCCATGGCATCATATCTCCACCCATCGTACTCATGTCGATATCTTGACTCTCCATCATCATGTCGTTTATGCCATCCATGTAGCTATTTGGGAACACGTAAGGTCCGTTTTGTGAAAGGTCAAAAGGATTCATCCCATCCTGTCGAAAGTTTCCGGGTGATGAAATACCTTGAGATAGGTCATATGAGTTTTGTGAACCTGGCATGTGTGCAAAAGAAGAGTTCTGTAAACCAAGAAGCATCTCTGCATCTGTAGTTGAAGCGGATTCGGAATTTGCTGGGGGATATTTAGGTGCTGGCGGGGCCATTGGATGTCGGCCAGTGGCGCATGAAGTACGAGAAGGATATGCTGTAGTGGAAGGGGAGGGAGTTATCTCAGGAAGACTTCCGCGGATAGGGTCGTATATCATGTTTCCTATTAGATGTTGGGGAAGAGGAGGCGGTTGAGGTGGCGGCTGTTCTCCGTTGGTATTCTGGTACATGAAAGTCAAATTCGAACTTGGAGAATTAGTCGTCCCTGTTAATGACCATCCGATTGCATGCGAGGGGTCGATTGAGGGGGAGCCTGGCCCAATCTCTAGTCGTGGGGAGAGCAAGTCTCGGAAACGGCTAGGGGAGGGTGCGGCCATCGACAGCTTTCTTCGCCAACTTGGAATCATGTCATGTCTAGGTTTCGTTGACTCATACTCCTGCTCAGTATAAGTCTCCGGATCCCATATTCCCTTGGCCTTTTGGTCCAGAGCTACTAGGATGTATCTTGTTCCGCCCCAGTACTTCTCCAGCTGTTGCAACGCTTTGTAACAGCGTTGATAATTTTGATTGGCCGCAGAAGCAAGTAACGAATGTTTCTGTGAATTCTTCGCCTTGATCGAGCTACTTTTGCTCGACGTCGAGTCTTTAGTTGGATTACCTCGTGCGCTCTGTCGAGGAGGGCTGCCGTCTCGTGAAGGGGGCGAGGAAGTGTGTGCAGCTGATTCCATTAGGAAAGCACATGCGGCAATGTACATAGGTTGGCTCGTAAAAGGATTGCCAATAAAGCTTCGGGGATCAATTAGCTCTGCGAAAGCAATTATGTCTGCAACGGTCTTCGCGGAAGACATGCTAAGTTCCCGGCTATTAGGCAACAATTGTAGGATTTGGCCTTCAAATGAGTGCATCAATTGAGGTTGATGAAGAAGCATGATCAAAGTATGGAACCAGAAGTGGACCTATCGTGATAATTAGTTACGCTCATCTCATCTCTGTTCGTCACTTGTTGCAACCGCCAATACATCGAATAGGAATGTCTGACTAGTCGGAAAAAAAGACTCCCAGGAATTTAATTGATTTCAGGTGGTTGTTGACAGGTATTCCTGCGAAGAAACAGGTTGGAAGTTGTGAGAGAGTTCACTCACAAGAATAAAATTTGTGCCTTCTCCAGATTTAACGTAGTGTTGGAAGTTCGCAGCATTGAACGTCAATCTTTGGTCTAGCCTTTGGTATAATTGCGTTAGATCTTTCTCCATCCCTCCCAATCCTTCGATTTTCTTTGGCGTTACATCTTGAACATTTCGAATATTGTTCAGCAGGTCCGAAACTCGACCATACAGGTGTATGATACGAATTAAAGCTGGGAAGGGATTCGGCCAGTCCTTTTCGGAAGTAGACTTGCTCGGTGTGACCGCTGGGAAAGTAAGTTCAAAGTCCTCGTCTTTTAACGTGACCGGTCGCCCGGTTCCTGATGAAATCACTCGGTCCAATATAAACACGGACCATAGTGTATCGATTCGCTCTTGTTCAACCTGTTGTCTTTCTTCGTCGCTTATTATAGGCTGGGTATCGGAAGGACCACTGTCGATACCCATCCTATGAATTTCAGGATCCTTCTGACCTTGATGCTTGATACCATCAAGCTTTTGCAGGCCTAGGTCAACCGCCATACGAATCGCACATCCGAGGTACATCCACAATGCACTGTCCTGATTCGCGCCGAAACCTTCATACGCTAGCAGCAAGCAAGCTTGCGTTGCCGCGACGGACGGGCAAGGGAAGTGATCAACTAGTGCAGCTTTCGCTCGCTGAGCGAAGATATTTCCGTAGTCTGACCTTGGATAGGAGGGGTGATGAGAACCCACGATTAGGGGATGATCTGAGAATCGGCTTGACAGAGAGCAGGCAGCATCTACTAGGATTGCATCCACCGATTTCTCTTCCACCCTTCTCATAAAAGATACTTGCTGTAAGAAAGGGTAATTACACCCTAAGTGCGCGAAGAACGTCTCAACAAGATGGATAATTAGTCTGTTGACTGGCAGAGGGTCTTCGCGATGGTAGATTGGCATTTCCACCGAAGCTCGAGGTTCAGTCCCTGACAGTGAGGCAGCATCTCCATAGACAGAGCCATAACTTGCAGAACCACTCGGTGACACTAGGTCCGTTATTTTCGGTATTCAACTCAAGTAGGGTTGGGAGTGTTACTTGCGACAGCGGATCCTGCACCGGTACTACGACGATGTTCTCGGACTGAAACAACCATCTGCTTGAATCCCGGAACAATAGCTGTTGGTCCAAAGTATCGAAAGAAAGGGACCCGATGGCTTTCGGTATTCAGGGGTGGGGAAAGCTCTTCAATTTATCAGACGAATACCAAGAGCTTTGGACATTTGAGATACATACCTACAGGACTTGGTCCATCATCAGAATAAACAGCCGACTCTCTGTAGTTGATCCCAAAATCCTTGGACTTTCCAGGGTCTATTTCACTCGAACTCTCCCTCCGCAAGTTTGGGGTAGAATCTGGGGATATCGAGGACTTCGAGGCGTTATGTCGACGTCCTAGCTTATTGCGTGCGAACGAATGACTCGCATCTACCAATTGACCAACATAACTGACTTTCCTCTCCTCGACCTCTTCCTCGGCCTGCTCATCTCGTGTAGTTTCTGACTCCTTGCGTTCCTTCTTGTTGGTCCCCTCGCCTATCGCCTCGTACCCCAAGCAGGTATGTCCATTCTCTGTGCACGTTGAGCACAGCGGTCGCTTACCATCACATCTCGTCTTCCTTTTGCGGCATGTTCGACATCTATAAAGCGTCCAGACGTGTTAGCGAGTTCACGTAAGGACGGGCGAGATCGTTCTGCGGCAGAACTGCAGTTGGCACAGGAGAACTCGGTCTGGCCAGATGCGGTAATCCGGGGTTCCTCACTTCCAAAATAACTAGGGGAATTCTTCTTAAACGTACGCTGCATTGATTCTCCTGCGCTTCGCAGGCGGTTGGCCCTCGTTGTTCACGAACCGGATCTGCTTGGGTGCTGGAGGCACAGCAGTCGATGCGCCACCACTCGGTGCCGCCATGTTGTTGTCGTTCTTTGCTTGCGCCGATTTCGCAGCGTTCGTTTGAATGTTATCGTATGCCCATCATTGTCTCTGTGAGAGCTGCGAGCCACGCATTGGGATCATTCGACCGGAGCTGGGGGAGCTCAATGTCGCACTCCTCCTGTGCGGAAGCTTGTAGGGTTATGGTGAGTGGTGTTGAACAATACGACCAGAGGAAGGCATAGAGACATGCGACTCGGTGTGCTTTGGCAGGAGATTCTGGAGAGACTATTCGCGCGTGGAGTAGCGCGCGCTCTCTCCGTAGACCTTGTTGTCGTAGCACGAAAAACATTCCTCGGTCCTCTCTTGATGGCTTCATATCGTGGGGAAATGTGGAGCTAGTAACGCCTCCACCCCCAGGCATGAAGGGTCTTCCCCACGTTTCACTCCCCCTGCTCAACTACCGAACATCAGACAGATCTAATACTCAAAACTAATGGACCGAGGGTATCACAGCCTTATGAAAGGCCTATGATGAATGCTCCGATCTAAGTAACAGCAAGAAGATCTCTGCTATCAAGCTTCTTTTGGTAAATCCTTATTTCTCTTCGCTATGCAAATGGCTAACTCCGTTTCCTACCAATATTAGGAAGCGATATTCAGATCTCTCATCGAAATCGTGTTTTCAGTCACCATATCTAAACAATGAATCAACTCATCCTTGAGGATCGCCGGCCAGAGAGTAGGCTTCAACGTGTTCAATCGAACTCTTAGGACGTTCCTCACTCCCACGAATAATGGTTCCACCCGGTGGACAATGGAGTCCATCTACTCTGTCATCACGTGTTTCACTGATACCAAGCAGGTGTTCGGGGGTGTTTGATGGTCTCGCAGTGTAGTATTGAAAAAAGCTATACGGGCTTGATCCTCCGTACTCCTGATTAGGCACCTCCAATGATCAGTTCTTTCTGCCTCCCCTTACGAAGTTATCTATAAATCCAACACGATGCTATTCTATGACACACAGTGGTAGTCCTTGTATTTAGGGCTTGTAGATATCGGAATCACTAGCGTACAGTTAGCACAGAGTCATATAGAAGTGTGTGGAGGAGTAACTTACAACTTTCCAAATCTGTCTCTCCCTTCGGCATCCTTGTTGACCCAAATGCTCACGCTTGTGCCTGCGCAGATGAAGTTCCCAAAGCCGTCTTGTTCGATGGTAACCTCCCCCTTCTCCCAACCCAAGACATCTGTCCAAACCTCCCCGGCACGCATTTCCCCAACATGCATTCTCTTCGTGCCTGGCCCTGCATTCGACATGACCACCGCGCAGCCAAATCTCCGATCCCAGGTACCATATCTGACCCAACCTATACATGTTGCATAATCAAAGTAGTCTTGCTGGACACCATATGCATAGAGCTTTCGAGCTAGAACTATATCTGGTAGCGATCCGCCGCAGGATGGAGGAAATGGATGTTCTCCTTTGATGCCATAGACATCACCATAAAACAAGCAAGGGTAGCCATCATATCGGAGCAGAATAAGAGCATAGGCGAGAGGCTTGAAAAATGGTTCAATGGGCGCTTCCAAAGCTTGATACGGTTGAGTATCATGGTTCATAACCAAAGTCTGGACAATGGAGTTAGTACAGCAGTGGAGGATGGTGCCCACAAGAGGTGAAAGTATTTAAAAGATCTGGCCAATTTCCCTGAAAATAGGGAGAATCGAAAGGCTATAACCAAAGTTGTACTAAGAGTGCAGCATCGAATCTAAGAAATCATTGAACGTACCACGGCGTTGATGGGTGCGGCCTTGACCAATGTATCTTCGAATACATTTCTCAGATCTGCATTTTCGGTCTTGCTCAATTGACTGAAATTGTAAACCAACGGAGCATCAAACAAGCTGAACTTTGTTCCCATTCTATCAAGATAGCAGGTCATATCTTCCAAGCTGTCTTTCCAGAACTCGCCCACAAAAAACCAACCTTCATGCTCTTTATCCATGGCGGTGATGAACTCACGCAAAAAGTCCTCGCTGAAGTGCTTCACAGCATCGAATCGTATGCCTTTCAAGGTGACTTGCTTGCTCAGCCATATACCCCAATTTATTACATCTGTCTTGACTTCTTGGTGGTCATAGTCCAGATCAGCAAACATGAGGTAGTCGTAATTGCCCTTTTCGGAATCGACTTGGTCTCCATCTGCCCAGCCCTTTGTTTTGTCCCCAAGAATCTTGTAGATAGCGGTCTTCTCGTTCGTGGCATTGTAGTCGGTACCAGTAAAATGGTACCAATGGTATTTTTGTTTGGAGTATTGGTCCTTTCTGCCAGGAAAGTCGAAGCCCAGCCATGCATCGATTTGGTATGGGTCCGAAACTGTAGTATTACGATCATCTGGGTCGACTTCTTGTGCTTCGCATTTCTCCTTATGATCCGCCGCAGCTTTGTGATTCAAGACTAAAATACCTGTTAATAGGTGTTGTGTATGGGGGGAAATATGCAAACATTCCTGCATCCCAGTAAAGGCCCATTCCACATTCATTTGCATTCTCAGCAAGTTTCAATAGCTCTTCTTTGGTACCCCATTTCGTGCCTTTGCTTCCCTTCTGGTCGAACTCACCTAGATCGTAAAGATCATAGACATCATAGCCATTCCCAGAAGGAGAAGATGCTTTGCATCCCGGTGGTATCCAGATGTTATCAACTCCAGTTGCTTTAAGATTGGCAACATTGTTGGCAAGTCTTTCCCAGTGCTTATGATCATCTGGCACATACCACTCAAAGGCCTGCATCATGGTCATGTTCTCTGGCGCTACGAGATTGTTAATAGAGAAGTTTGCTGAATTCTTCATGCTAAACTTACTTGGGTCCCCCATTTTGAAATGATGTCTTGTCCTGGTTGATTAGAGGTCTTGCTTGCTTGAATTTGGGGGCAACAATTGCCGTTTGGGAGTCAAAGGAAAATTGGTTGAGTAAAAAGCCTCAAAAAGTTATCCCCCTTAAGAAACAAAGCATGAGCCCCTCCATCAAAACATCCCCACCATGCAGGATACTACGGAATACTTGCTGATAGTGTTTCGCGTCGACCTTGGAAGCTTCGATCCAAGACCCTTGGAACGCCCCATGACGTACCAAATCCCTCGCCACGCAACTTTAAAAAACCATGGATAACAATTATACTATCCTACTATTATTCAGAGTGACATAAACACAAAAGAGAAGAAATCAAGTTTTAGCGAAGCAACCCGGAACTCTGTCGCATTGCAGACACGAGCACCAGTGGAAAGGAAAAGAACGAGCTGTCTCTTGAGCGGTCGAGCACAGAAGTCTCCACCAACTCGACTGAGACTCATCAAATGAGAGAGACTTGATAAAAATTCAACTTGTAAGCTCTCTACTCCGTAGATTATAGGACTTGTTGAAACAATTGTGAGGAGAAAGAAGAGGGTCAATCTCGTTTAATTGGTGCGGACCGTCACCCTAGCAACTGCCATAAACAAGAAAAAGGTAGCCTTCCGCGACCACCTCACAATTCAACACCTCGAGTACGAATTACACAACGTATGACAATCCTTCGAGTCTCGAGCAACGTTTCACGCTGTCACTAGTCAGATACATACTGTAGCAACAGTTTTGTGCTACCGACCCTCGAATCTTGCATAAAGCGCCGCTCAGCATTTGTTTACTATCCTCATTCAAGACTGTTCCCCTGAGATGGGCAAACCTACAAAATCAGAGGATTTCAGCATACATGTCGATCCATCTTGCTTGACTAACTCTACAGACCTCAAAATGTCACCAGAACGAACCACATCAAATACAACAATTGTGCGACACGACTCATGGGCGGAAGACTTGCCGAAGGACACGGATCTTGGGGATGGAAAGGATGGCCACACAGATTCTGAAGAGGAGCATGACGCTCGAGAACGCCAAATCGATAGGATTGAAGCACAAATACAGGCTGCTGCCCGCGCTGTTATTGCTAGTATCCAAGACGATAATTACGACGCGAATGAAGACTCGGTACTGAGCATTCAGACAGATGAAAGTCACGAGCCACAGGGGACCAAGGCAATTTATGACGGGACCAAATTGAGCTATGAAGAAGGAACCGAACTTACATACGAATCAGAAACCGACCAACAATCTGAATTGGAGAGAGGGACTGGAGGGACGGAAATCACGTACGATTCGGGAAATGAGGAAGTGTCTGAATTGGCTAAAGACGTAGATGGTACGGAAGATGCCAATGATCCAATCATTCAGGACGAAGGGGTACATCAACACGAGATGGACACTTCCATAGTCAACTTCGAGCGAACTTACGTCCACGCCTCACGAGAGGATGGACTACCAAGAACCATAGAAGGTACGGACCATGATATACCCATACAGAGCATCGAGGAGGCGAACGAGCCAGGGTGGGAACACCACAAAGACTTGAGTAATGATGACAATACTCTCGACAAACATGAATTTGAGCATGATGGAATCTCGGAACAAGATAAGGGGGGAGACTCTAGCTCGCATCACGATGGAGACATTGATGATGATGATGTCTTTAGCCGCAATTCTAGTAACAGTAACCGGAGCAGTCTCAACTCGTGCCACGACCTACATAGCGGCGAAGAGACATTCAGTCAGAAGGGCCTCACTTCTCCTGCCGTAGGAGAGGAAGCTGGCACCCGTCGGGAGTCTGATGTTATTTCTCGAATACCTAGCGCAGGGTCTTACATGCATCCTATCCCAGATGCATTGCAAACCACACCAAGCAAAGTGGTCGCTCGCCCTCCCTTTCGGACACCTTCTTCAGTCCGAGCAATGCAAATGTCCTCTCCAACGCCATCAGTCTACAATTCCCCCAGGTCTATCAAACGCCATCATCCAACTGTATCTCGAATCGGAACCCCGACTTCTCATACCTCCAAAAACAGAACCCCGACTCGCTTCAAGACAAAGAAGGAACAGCCACTCGTCCTTCTTCACGTTACTGTGTTACCTCTTCAATGGCCGTATAGTCATCTTATGACGCTACCTGACCTTCCGGATACCTTGCAGGGTGTCAAAGAAAATTGGCGCTCGTTACAAGACAAGCTAGGGGACACGGTACTTGAACGCGGAGTCTTGCTTCCGCATCCCCAAGACTCATATGAGGTTCTCGAGGAACGTCTCCTAGAAGCATTGGAACTACCTGTCCGCCCACGTGCCCTTATCTTGAAGTGCGGACACTACATGGGTCCAGGTGAACTTGAAGCTTCATCTTCGGAGGATGAAGGTGGTGGTTACTGGCTTGAAAAGGACTCCCAAAGGAAGTGGTGTGACACTTGCAGAAGAGACGTCAGACTTGAGAGCAGCGGACTACCAGATCAAAAGCGCTTTAGGGTCAAGATATATGCAAGCAATGGGCTAATGCACGCTGGAGCTTGGGCCGCGGCTTGGAGAGAGATGGAGAGGGTTGATGTAGAGATTGGACCTTGGATTGAGCCGTCTCAGCACACCCAACTTGAGAACCTTGCCATTCTGAAGCCCAAAATCAATGATGAAGAACCCGACGACGGATTCGTAGACGAAGATGTCGACGAGCATGGTAGCGTACAAGTGAATGATCAAGAAGGGGTCGAAAACCACCTTGTAGAGGATGGAGGCATCGACACAACTACGGCCAGAGATATCAACGCCCCACAAGATCACGACCAGGAGTTAGAGAGCGAGAAGGTTGATAAAAGTGCCCAGGGAGATCTTGGGCACCATCCTAAAATAAGAGACCCAGAAGAACACCTTGAGGAGCGTGAAAAGAGTGTTGCTGATTACGAAAATGAAATGCGCGAATTACTTCTGGAGGAGGAAAGAATGAGAGAATCGCATGAGCGCGCCCAGCGAGAGCATTCCATCCCAGAAATCCCTGAACTGCCACAGCCGCGGCCTAGGACTAGAAGAGGCATCAACGAAGACTCGCTCTCGGAGCTTCTGGTCGCTGCCTTTAAAGTTGCAATGCGAGATCGAAAGAACATTGCACTCGTTCTACTCAGTTTTCTGGTGGTTATCTTAGCACTCAGACCCGCGACCCCTACCATACCTCTCACAAATTCCTCGGTGCCAGTAGCTCAGAACCAAGTTCATTCTAAAATGCAACCCCAACTCAGCAAACCCCAGAGCGTTGTTAATGCTCCCGAGGTCATCTTGGAGGTCCCACCACATGCAAGTGAGCTGCTCTCGCAAGCAGCTACTACACAAGCACGGCATGTTTCCACGAAGCAGGCCGGGCCATCGAAGATTGCTTTACTACGTGCGAAGACTAAGATTGTTGAAGACCTCCCAGTCAATGGAGATGTGCTGGTGGAAGAAGTAGCTGAAGAGAGTTCTACTGCAGAGGCACAGTCTATGCCAAATCTGACGAGCGAGCCTGAGGGCTCTGAAGCTGCCGACTTGAACATTGAAGGAGATGTTAGCCGTGATGTGAAGCAGGTTGAAGCCGAGGTGGACACCTTGGAAAATAACGAGAGCCCGGAGGACGTACCAGAGAGACCATCAACAAAGAATGACGAAGAGAGCAAATTTCCGGAGAAAGAAAAGCACATAATAATGCAGCAGTTGGCTGAAACTCACCAAGACACTGGTGGGGAGTTGGAAGCGGCAATTGATGGGTAAATAAGGACACAAGATCGATGTATGGGAAAGTAATTGATGCGATTGAGCGAGTATTTGAAGGTCCTGCATTTTGAGCGGAGCGTACGTATTATGGTCGCATTTATTACTGTATGGATTAGTTAGGAATAGTAACGTGATACTGAATTTATGAAATCAAATTTACCTCTTCCTCACACTGCTCTTGTAAGACCAAGTAATAGCAGTGTTCAAATATACCTCTATCTTTCATCTCGCGCCTTTGCAGATGAATTTGAACTCAAACTAGAAGATCGAGCTCGAACGTATATCATGTGAATGATCGATCAGTCATCATAGCAGCAATTTCATTTCGTGTCAACCTCGCGAACACGACAGCGCAACTTATCATCTCCCTTCTAGCTCGCAAGTGTGATCGAAGGCTGCTGATATGTTCTGTTGTTTACCATGCCCTTGTTTTCAGTTCCATGTCATTGCTTGCGAATCTCTCACGTCCTAGTACCTACTCTTAGAATGACACGACGTCTTTGGAGCTTCAAGCAAGTGCTCTGCCATGCCATTATGCTTTTGTCTACGTCGTTGCTTTTGAAATGATCTCAGGAGACGCATCCCTCGCTTTAATGAGCTTAGGATAGCGTCACTAGACCTTTGCGGAGTCCGCCGCACCACCCCTGATATCTTTCGAGACAGGAACACAGCACGATGTTTTTGAAAGACAGGACCTAGACGGTCGTTCAGAACCAGTTGGACATGGCTGAGTCACTTCACGGGACCAGTAATGGGTCGTATTCTGCAAGCCTTTGAATGTTCGAACGCCTGTCCTATTCGTTCTATCGAAAGTCCAACACCGATGCCGTTAAGCATGTAGCCTCTGAAAACTCCTCCGAATTTCAATAACCATGCTCTACCATTCTAGCTGTCCAAAATATCTCCTACACTTTGCCTTTCAGATTCTAGGACAACAGACTGCTTCCTTTCTTCTTGATGATCATTAATGTCGGCGTTCCCCGTCTAATGAATTTCCAAGAGCAAAGTCAATCTGCCGATGAACTTATTTTCCGTAGAACTGTGGATTTGGTGATTAGCATTTCTCCTTTTCTAGTGGCCGAACGATCTTTGAGACTTACAGGGTCATCAGGTTGTGGCTCGGGCTTTGGCGGGTTACTTCCACTGCATCGAGGGGTGACGTTTGCTGCACTTTTGAATGTTGACATTGTTGCTGTATGTTTGCAAGTTTTCGTTTTGTGAGTGGGTGGATTGTAATTGTATTTCAAGGTATTTGAGACTGTGTTGCTGCGCTTTAGCTGCTAGGGTAGCTGATTGAGGTGATGTTGAGAGTTCCATTTTCTCAGTGAGCAGAATGGGATACTTATACTAGTCTTCTAGGAAAAGGATTCGCACAGTGATTTGTGAGGATGTCCACCTACGCCTCCTGGTCACGGTCGTACGCCAGACCATACTCCGGTCATAACCTGAAATTGGATATGAGGCCTCCTATTCGACTTGCTAGCATATGCATCTTCATAGCCCCGTCCATGAATAGTTCACTCCCGCAGATATGCGCTTTCCATACGTTTCCTCCAAGAGAGCGTGGTAATCCATGATCCCACGGCATCAAGAACCCTTCACCGTAACAGGATTCTCGCAGATAGTCTCCAATCAAAGCTGCCGTATACCTCTTGCCAGGTTCGACCCTCTTGGAATGTTCTCCTACAAATTCAGGGAATCAGAGCAAGGCTGTTGGCTAGAAAATGGTCCATGATGCACTTACACATACACTCGAATGGATTGTGCTTTGTGGTCAGACGATTTGTTCTGAATTTCTTACCTGGTGCGGAAACTCCATCCGTCACCGATAATATAAGGATATATGACACAGGCACCAAACCCTTTGGACTTTGCCTCCCACGTACAGATCAGTCGGTGATAGTTAATCCCCTGGATCTTATTATTCCTTTGGCAGTTTTCAGTGCCGCATGCTGCTCAACATGTTGCCGGCCATTGTCAGCACTGTAACCCAATAGCTGGGTGCGCATAAAGTTTAACTCGATATCTGAGATACGAAACAGTTATTTCTAGTTCCAACCCTTCTCGAATCACTTCGCTTTATACTTAACTACTCGCCGAATATTGCACACTTCGTCTTGTGAGACTTGCTGCATTGTTGTCATGTTTCTACTCCGGTGTGTCAGCCTGTGCTTCATATAAGGCATACTTTTCTGACCGAGCACAGCCTAGCAATATTACCTCGACCATTTGACACCGTGATTTTTTAGTGACGCTTTTAGCATTTGTCATGAATCCTATCTGTATATCCAAACTTCATTTGCTGCATTTGGGCTTATGAAATATATTTCAATTCCCTAAGGATGCGAGGCATCAATACGGTTCGCTCTTTCAGGCAACAACCTCAGTTCAATCATTGCACAAGGAAATCTCCGGGCCTGCAGCATCGTGCAGCAAAATACAGTCACTGGATTATCCTTAATGTGAGCCGCATCTAAAGACGGCTAGTAGGATGCAGCGCAGTGGGGGTTTTCCATGTCCTCCCTATCGAGTGACAAAGGTTCGTTGATTCAACTCAATGAACAGGAAGTGCTTGCGTCCCGAGGGTAAGATGCTTTCATTTAGTATACCCAAGGAGTCTGCTCTTTAAAATTGGTTGTTTTAGAAGGTGACATGGGGCACATTCTCTCCAAGCAATCACACCTGCAGAAGTCTACCACAAAAGTTGCAGCTCAACATAGATCTTTCTCTCTAAAACAGATTGACAAGGTATAGGGAATTGAGTCATGATGAGATGTCTTGCTTCATGTGGAGCATACACGAAGACGGATTGCTGGGGCAACTCAAGGGCAAGTTGGGTGCGTGACAGGCTCTAGGCATCTTTTCTCTACGAGACAATGGTTACAGATGGCGGCCGCCTCGTCGTGCAACAGGCAGGAAACCTCTTTCGAGTAATCATTGTTGTCTAGTCTGCAACAGTGCGAAGCACTCTCTCGGATTTTCTGCCTTGACACGCTCGTCTGGCTAAGAGTATGACTCAAACATCTACGCTGTGAGTTGAGCCCCAGGAACGTGATAACTCAGTTACCCCTTACCTCAATCATAATCTTCACATCAGAGCTTTCTATCGCAATTTTTTTATCATGAACGATAACTTACTAAACCACGTGGTACTGATCAACTGTTGACGGATCATTCACTAGCGTGTTGTGTGTTGCTCATGTTACTGCAGTACTCGCGTAGTGTATCCGGGACAAGCAGCATTGAAACCTTGCGCTTATAGCACGCAGTTCTTTTGCAAAGGTAGCATCTTTTCAAACTGTATCGTGTTCAATCTCAAAAGCTAACGGTGCTCGAATAGGAAATACACGGTATCAAGGATTTCAAGATCGTCGTTTAGGGCCTTCTTGCATCTCGCATTACTTAGCCGTATGCATGGCGAACGGACAACATGCCTAAATACATCAGCCCGTCGGCCCCCTGCTTTCAGCCTTCAGCCCTACGAACAACAAAAGGATGAAATTGCGCCACATTGACACACCAAGCCACAGAGGGATAGCCACAGATGCCAGATCTGCATACCATCATCAGCCCAGGAATCAACCCAATCCTTCGGTAATCGTATATCGCTTCGCGGCTTTGTAAACCTGGTGTAACAAGAGGCGCTATTGATCCTTCATAGCACATGTCCTCTTCATCCACCGATAGGAGGATTTAAAGACTAACGTCCGAATTTTGGAGGCATCTAGGAGCATGTTGCATATAGTAGCCTGGTGATATGGCGAACAACGGCTTACGGGTCGCGTTTGGCGCGGCTGTTTTGGGTGGAAGGGTCGTATTGGAAGGTCGAGCATTCATAGCATATTCGTCAATATTCGGACCGAGGCGAGGGTTTATGGATCGCACATATCACGGCGGCAGAATTGATGCTTGTAGGTGCGAGTGATTGAACGAAGGGGGTTCCTTCCTATAATTAGATGGGTCGCACGTATTTCTGAGGTGTTGAGGTTGAACCATGAGGTTTATGACAATTGTCGCGCCCTCCGTGGAGGACCAAAAGAGCAGGAGAAATGTCCTGGGGGATATCAGGAAGAACGCTAAAGTCTAGAGTGTATGGCCTCTTTCAATTCTTCTTCGCTGTTCGCCTATTGGATATCATTCTTCTGACCGTGATCGATCTCAACTCATTCTCACATCGAGACTTCCAGCAACCACAGGTTGAAGAGCCATTGCCACGGACAACTCAGGGGTTTCACTCACGAACTCTTCGCCAGCCTCTTACTCATCGTTCTTCTTGTGCTAGATGCAAGCTATTTCAGGAGTCAATCTGGTCGGATAGCCCGGACAAGTAGGACAAAGCCAACGAGCGTTCGCACTTCTTCGGACATGCCATACGTCCTTCCTGTTCCGTTTCATTCCCCTGGCACTAGCTACGTCCTTTTCTAGTCAGAATCCGTTGTGCTTGGAGATCTTCTTATCTTTCACGTTGCACGTAGGCGTATTTTGGAATTGGCGACATCAATGACCGTGAAGAAATCCGCGTGAGCTAGGACCTACCATTGTAGTTGCACTTCCTTTCCGAGACTACCATTGAAAACAATTCCTTCTTTTCTTTGGATTACACGGGTATCTTTTTGCGTTGCAACGTGTATCTGCCCTCGCTCGAATTTCCCAGTGCTGTTTAATCGTCTTTCTTCCATAGGAGGCCGCTTTATTACTCGATTATACAGTATACGCCGAGTATCTTGAAAACTATGCCTTCCAATCCCGGGAGTCAATTTCACATCGTCATTCTTGAATCACAAGAAACAAGCAAGCTATGAATCCCTCGACATCAATTGCAAGAATCTCTAGGTCATGAGTTGTAGGTCTTAGTTTTGTATCTCAAGGCTTACCTTTTACACTAAAGTCGTTAGAGCAAAAAGCGACCTAACACCGCCTCGGTCTGTTTGTTTTTCTAGTTCTTTCAATCTACGATAGTGAAGTGAGGATGATTCCCTAGGGTTCATTCTTTGTTCTCGTAGAATGCCTATCAAAAGCAATTGCTCGGAATGTTAGACAGGTATTTTTGTCCATTGCGTTTTGGCGGGCGGCATGTTGTGTCTTCGTGTAGCCAGCAACGGCAAGACTGATAGTCGGCATTTTCCCAAGGCTGTACTGTACAAAGACCATAGATTCCGCTTGAGTCATCCAGAGCTCGATAAGTTTAATCTTACACCGTCTCGCACCATGACATCTCAACCACCAGAACTCTTCACCGACGAGCAAAATCAAAAGTTGACTGAAGTTGGCGCTTGGATTTACTCCTCCCTTTTGCCATCAAACGAAATCCTAGGGCTAGAATCGACTCTAGAAGCTAATGCGGCGTCTAAGTTATGCCCGATCGATTTGACTGCCAACCAAGGAAAGCTCCATGGCCTGCTCGCTAAAATGAAACACCGTAAACGCACTCTCGAAGTTGGCACCCACGGAGGCTATTCCGCCATCTAACTCACCAAAGCCCTTCCCTCATCCCCCTCATCGAACCCGTTTCTCGGAAGATCGAGGAGCACTGCGCCAACATGGAGTAACTAAACATCGCCAATGCGGGTTTAGAGTCTGGGGTTGAAGTGAACCTCGACCCAGCGCTGCATACTTTAAAGGAAGTGGGCAAACAGGGCAAAGAGAATTTTGATATGGTGTTCATTGATGCGCATAAGGTGAAGGGCCTGAATTATGTGAAGTGGGCGTTGGCGTTTAGTCATGTGGGGACGGTAATTGTGGTGAGTAAATGTGGTTAGGAGAGGGGACTCGATCGGGTTCAAGAGCATTGATGATGATCCAGCGCTCCTGGGGATGCGGACTCTGTTTGAGGCAATGAATGCGGAGCCTGGATTGGATTGTACCGCGTTTCAAACTGTTAGTAGTAAAGGGAAGGCTAGTTTCGCTATGGCCTTGGATGTTGCCTGAGCACTTGAGTTGGCGCGGTTGCCGTTTTCCCTCGTTTGACTAAAGCTTTTTGACTTATTAGTCGTTATTATTTACTTGGATTTACTATTGTCAAAATTCCGGCTAAACGGATTCATAATCAGACCATCCAATAGTCAATTTTACTTGTTGTCCCACGATTTGACGAGAAAGGTCAAATATATAGTTGTTTGAAGATATGCCCCTTTTCAACCAAACACACTGTCGACACTATGAGCACCAACCTGCAATATGAACAGCTTCGCTTTCGTTTCAGTTATGGAAAGGAATTGCTCCCCGGTGCCACCACCGGCTGAAAGTAGAATATACGATTTGCATACACTTCAGCGAAAAACAACAAGTTAAACTACCCAATATTATCTCGATGATTCAGTCGCGCTAGAACTTTTGACGGACATTCTTCTCTACAAATAGGTATGATTTTTAATAGGAGTGACCTATGTGCAACTCGGAGAGTTTGATGTGCCCTGATATAGCTTCTAGTATCTTGACTTTGGATCATGCTATCAAAATCGCATATTAAATATCCATTAAATACACCCTTGGACTATGAAAAGGGCCTTTGGTCATTCTGTGTTGATACTCCAAAGCGCTGATCTCCTCATAAGCGGCTGGTCTGTCGTCACTGAACAAGTGTGTCAAAAGTCCGACGGGCATGGTCCGGTGTGCCAAGAAGAAGATACCTAAATGCTGCTCTGGATACAGCACTTGTCGCTCCCTTATGATTGGTGGCACCGTCGCTTAGTGCAAGCCCGCCTTGCGTAATTACACCGTTTGTCAAACGTTAGAAAGTGTCGTTGATGTTTACCATCATCTCAGCTTGAAGAGTCGTTAATTACAATAATGACTCGATATATCGAATCGGGAAAGCTAGTGGATAATGTATTTAAGAAGGCCCACTATACAATTATTACTGTCGAACTTTAGGAGTCTTACGATATGTTAGAGTTCGTAATATGTGGTTTTCTAGTACTCTAATATTATCGAATACGATGTGGCCACGATCCACCTACTAACCCCTATATCATTCTAAGATACGCAGCGCTTACGATGTGGGTGAGATGGAGGCATACTAGTCGATTATTTACAAAGTGGAATAGAACCTAAAGGTAAACAACTCTGCCTTAAAACCTTAGGTTGTGGCTGACAAATCTTAGTATTTAATATCTAGTATTTAATAATTACATTCTAGTAGGATCCCCGTGCTAGTATTTTAAAACCTAGTATTTAATATGAGTATTTGGATTTTGGTATTGAATATTAAGTATTTCGTGAGCCTAAACGGGCCCTAACTAGGAAATTATATTCAAGTATTACGGCCGGTGGTTATGACGCTCTACGTTAATAATATATATATTATTAGCATCTTTATCCTCCAATAAGAGGAAACAGTAACCACACGGCGACCGAATGGCGCAGTTGGATGAAGCACGGATAACAACCGGTACTCCTTGACAAGAGATAACTAAGCGCCACCCGAAGTGTAAATAGTGTAGGTCACTGGTATAAATGAAAGTCTGAAGTTTCTCGGTGTCACCTCTTCCGGGGGGACATTTCTTTTTGTATTTTGTTTTTATTCTCGGTTTATTTTTTTAGCGTGATTTTTTGACGCGAGCGAGCTGACGAGCTGACTCGAACTGACTCGAACTGACGGACAGTGACTTACTTTTATCAAATAAGGTATTTAATATGAGTATTTGGATTATAGTATTTAATAATGAGTATTTCGCGAGCCCAAACGTAAAATACTTATTATTAAATACTAGTATCCAGATATACATATTAAATACTGAGTATTTCGCGAGCTTAAACGGGCCCTTATTAGTCGGCAACTTATTGGGAAATTCAACGTCATCAGGTGGTCCAGCATCAAAATGTTCCTACTTTGAATGTTAGCACTCCTCTTATTCCCATTCGTAGACGAGCCACAGGCTTGTTACATACTCGGGCGTCTGTGAGCCCATCCCAAGATGTCTGACCATGAAGACTATCTTTTCCGAGGTTGGGTTCCTTTCGATCTTCCCTACACATCCAGCACTCCCTCTAAACCTCGCAAAATCCCCAAACCAACACCTTTTGGAAATATCTCCTACATGACTCCAAAATAACTGGATTCTTCCCCCCAGCCCCAACATATTCTTCTTCATCCCCAAGAAAATACACAGAGCCACTCAAACGCACCGTCCCCTTCACCTGGCGCCTTCGCACGAACCCTCATCATACTCTCCTCCTCCGTACTCTTCTGCTCTCTCGTCTCCTTCGTAGCTCCTCCTTCCCCTCCGTTCAAGAAATCGTCAGCCCGCTGATAAATTTCATACCAGCGCGCTTCCACCTCCCTGGCACCATGACATCTACCGAGGTAGAAGATGGTGATGGAACAGCAAGTCGCCACCATACCGTACGAATCTACATCAATTAGATCTAATACCCGGTTCGCCTCGTGATATGAGCATTGTCATACACTCGGGATAAGCAAAATGCCTTCCCAAGTAAATTATGAGCATACTCGACATTTTGCAGGGCCGGTATTCACTCTACTTGAATCATTAGAAACACGCGATTCGGGTTTATAACTAACTTCTACCCTCATATTGAGCCCGAGGACGAATAAAACGAAGATAATCACTTAAAAACGCAGCAGCTTAGCGTGATAATTAAGTTGGGTCAAGTTGAGTACAGGCCTTGCTCATACATACTCAACTCAACAGAGAGTAAACTCAACAATCAAGTAAAAGCCGTGACCACACTGAAAACGCCCAACTTTCACAGATATGAGAGGTATTGTCCATCGATAAAATACCAAAGCCCTGCATAGAAATTCACGGCGTGTAAAGATATTGACGGCTCAATATTTTCTTTCCTAAACACAAATATGTCGTGTGCATTCTAGTTATTAGCCGCCCACTCCCGATACCAGTTAAGGCACTCGCTATTCGCAACACTAGCGCTGGTTTTGACATCCATACCGCAGAGGATTTGCTTGACCGCGACTTCGACCCTATAGACGGATTAGCACTCGGATCAGGTAGTCAGCTAGTCGGGATAGCAACTCACTTCTTCCCGTTCGTCGTAACCGGAATCTCAACACACTCCTCCACCACCCCAGGCACATGTCTCGCACTCAACTCCCTCCTCACCACACTTTTTATCTCCTGTCTCAACTCCTCATCCAACCTTCCCCCCTCACTCATCTTAAGAAACAAGACCACCATCTCATCACTGTCACTTTCCCTCCTCCTTCCAATGCATAACGCATCTTCAACTTTGTCGGAAAAGAACTTCAGCAACACATTATAAATCTCCGCACTCCCAAACCTCACCCCAGCAGGTTTGAGGATCCCGTCAGAGCGCCCGAGCATCACCATACCACCAGTAGAGGGGTTGAAGCGGATGAAGTCGCCGTGGTGCCAGACGTTGGTGAAGGTTTCAAAGTAACTCTCTTTGTATTTCTGGGGGCCGTCGGGGCCAAAGAAGGTTACGGGTTGGGAGGGGAAGGGTTTGGTGCAGATGAGATCCCCTGATGAGCCATCGATGATGATAGTGCCGTCAGGGGAAACGGCGAAAATGGACATGCCCAGGCCTTTTTGCTGGATTTCGCCTTGGTAGACGGGTGTTAGAGGGCAAGGGGCGCCGAAGAGGGAGATGATGTCTGTGCCGCCTGTGATGGAGGCAGTCTGAACTTGGGAACCGAAGGCCTTTGTGACATATTGGAAAGTGCTTGGTGCGAGGGGGGAGCCTGTTGAGTAGACTGCTTTTAGAGAGGCGAGACTAAGGCCGTCGTTATTGGGGAATACGTTCTTTTGTTCTAGGACGCTGAGAAACTTGGCGGAGGTACCGAATTGTTTGATTTGAAGTTCGTCAATGAACTTGGGCATCGTGAGAGGGCCGTGGGGAAAGAACGGGCTACCATCGTAGAGGATGAGTGTCGCACCACATGAAAGACCCGAGATAAGCCAGTGCCACATCATCCAGGTTGTTGTTGTGAAGTAGAAGAGTCTGTCGCCGGGAAGAATATCGCCATGTATTATGTGCTCTTTCTTGTGCTGGATAAGGGTGCCGCCAGCCGAGTGGACAATGCATTTAGGTTTGCCTGTTGTACCCGAGCTGTATAAGATGTACGCAGGATGACTTGCTGGAAATTTGTCGAACTCGATCTCTGTATTAGAATTGTCTGAAGAATGACCTCTGCCAACCACTTAGCACGGTTGTTATTGAAAGGCTAATCATTTGTAGCCTACCTCTGAAGAAGAAACTGCCCATAAGTGAAAGCTTCGCCACTTGGTGGGTTTAGACTTTTTATATGCGCTTGAATGTCTGTTCCTGAAATCGCTTCGAAGACTACAAGAACTCCTAGCTTGGGTAAGGAGGCTATCATATCTCTGACTTTTGTAGTTGTTTCATGTGTTTTGCCATTGTATAATGAGGCATTGTCAGCAAATAGGACGACAGGCTCTATCTGTTGTAGTCTAAATTTTTGATTAGTCTCCCTCATGTGCTGCTCGTTTGAATCAAATGAGTAAGTCAAGAGGGTTTGTAAATTCAAACGAGCCTCGAGGATCTAAATTTATGCCCCCAAATAACAAGTTAGGGTGACTCACCTGTCTAACACAGCTCCAACCCCAGTATCAGGACTCACGGCCGTCCAAATGGCGCCCAGAGCAGTGGTAGCTAACATTGCAACGACAGCATTTGTGTTGTGACCTACAAAGCCAGCTACCCTGTCATGTGGCTTGACACCTTGGTGCTTCAGAGCATGGTAGCATTCTGCGAATTTCTGTCTCAGCTGATCCCAAGTAACCTCCTCGCGGCTTGTCTCAGTCGCCGCGATTATGGCTAGCTCACCACCATCCACGGAACCTGCAGGGTGAAGTGGATAAAGGAGATTTTCCGCGAAGTTGAGAGCGACATCTGGAAAGAAATCTGGACGAGGGTATATGGGAGCATCTGGTGGCAGTATCTAATCGACTTGTTAGCATTAGAAATCATGCATTATTCACCTTTTAGACAACGTTTAGCAAAGCTTGAGTTTTGATATATAATGCAGCTGGTGGTCAGAAGATATATGGTTTGAATAGGTATATACACTTGGTATTTTACATGAATTGAAAATTGACTCACTTCGAAAAAGGGTTACGAAATGGGAGCCGCTTGTGTATAATTTCGCAAAACACATAGTAACAGAAATCCATCAGACAACCACAGAAGCGTAAATCAAAATCACATGACTGACATATAGTAGAAAATCAAAGATATAAGCTTACCTGATCAAATAAGGAAGCTGGTGTCGGTCCTCTCTCATAGATATCTTGATCCTCCACAGACTTCCTAGACGTAGCATGCACCCCGGTAAATAGACAAACCTCCCTCCAAAAATCCGCCACATTCTCAATCGACCAACCATACAATTCATCATAACCCTTAATCTTCAAATTGTACTTCTTCTCGACCTGCGTCTTGAATATCCACATCTGGGTGGTCTCTGGCGCGGGATGACTCCAAAGTTGCAGCGGCAGATTAGCGTCCAATTCGCCCATGGTGCTAAAGCCAAGAGAGTATGGCTGACGAGAGGTTCGGATACCGTGGGACGGGTTCAATGGGAGGCAGGTTGGGGGAGAGTGAAGCTCAAAACGAATTCATGGGAGAAAAATCCGGAAGGCTTGTGGGGGTGGAGCGGAATTGGCCCGGAGCTGGTGTTGATTTCGGAAGGAGGGTGGCGATTCGTTGATCGGATGTATCGAGGATGGAGAAATGAGTATCGTGAGAGTTCGAAGAGGTCGGGTCAACGATTGCGTTGAGATGTTGTCTGGGCTTTTGAGTCTTGTGGTGGTAATTGATTAGTGTTCGCACCAAACGGCTCCTAAAGCCGAGGTGAAACCAAGCGGAAAACGGGCATATTTCTAGGACTTTGAAGGCAACTCCACCATGCAACAAATCGAAAACTTACGGAATCGCTTTGGTGAGACTTCTGGGAGTCAGTCACAGTCCCTCGCCCTCTTCCTAGGTAACTCTTGCAATGGACCTCGAGAAATGGCAAGGCAGAACTATGGAGTATGTAAGCGAAAGCCATGTGAGTCGTGACAGCGATTATCCTTCGCTTAACGTAAGCGACGATGCAAACGCTCGCTAAAAATTATGTATACGGAGTAGCGAAGCTGCGTTGCTCATACCAACAAACGTTGACGATGAGATCATTTCGGGACTTGTGGGGACATTTTCTGCTCCCACTACAGTACTTGCTGTACGTAGAATCGAGATTGTTGATCGTGGCGTTTGAAGAGACGACCTCTGAGAATGAGTTTCTGGGTCAAATCCAGATCCGAGGATCTGGCGTCCTACGATAGTCATCGACTTACGTGGTATACAGGACGTTACAAGGAAGAATCATTCAATCAATCAATCAAATCCTCCTGAGGAAAGGGGGGTCTCTGGCTAGGGGTAAGGAGTTGCCATATGTGTTCCGATAGACTCAGACAGCACAACAGCACAACAACCCAAGAATCAATCAATCAATCAATTAAGAGTCGTACTGTACCTCCGTAATCATGCCACTCTGTATACCGTTGATGGGGTTGTCTATTCTAGGGTAAGGGACGCCTCCTCCTGAGGGAGAGGGGTCGCTGGCTAGGGGTAATATATAGTCCGATAGACTCAGACAGCACAATAATCCAAGAATCAATCAATCAATCAATCAATCGAGAGTCGAACTGTACCTCCGTAATCACGCCACTCTGTATACCCATATGTGTTATGTAGTCCGATAGACTCAGACATCACAATAAAACCTAACAATCAGCAATCATGCCACTCTGTAGAGCTCCCCATAGAGTTCCCCACATAGCTGCCCCTTTTAAGGTTGGTAGATCGGACCGGGGTGTGACACCCAAGTGCTACAGTAATACTCCGTATACCTACTCTCCCCCCCCTAAATAAATGTAACTGGCCAGGCTGGCACAGACAGAATATGAGAGCAAGTTGGCACCTGCAGCCCTGGAGCAGTTACATTTAATTAGGGGGGGGTAGGTGGAACCTTTTTACTGGAGGGCTCCGCATAGTTTGCCGAGACGCCGTAACCTTACTCGTTCTCGCACTCGGACAATGCTCAACTAGTCCCCGAATGGTCAGAGAATCTGATGGCCTGAGGTCGCAGCTGTTGATGTTTTGAAATCCGAACAGTTGTAGTCAGAGTAGGTGAAGGTCGAATAATGGCAGAGAAACGATCAGGATAAAATCAATGTAAAATTGACGTCATACCACCTGATTTTCGAAAGATTGAGCGCCAATCACCTGGCTAGGAGAACTCTTTACGGTCCCCCATTGGTCAAATACTCGCGTGTCATTTTACAATTATTTACCCACCCCTGACGGCTCTTACCCCTGTACCTTTTACCGTCATGTGGAATCGCGGATGGACCGGACGTTTGGCTGTCGGGTGCAATTTAACGATTTTTCCTCTTCTGCTACCTCTTCTCTTCTCTCCTCTCTCGCCTCTCTTCCTCTCCTCCTCCTCCTACTCCACCTCCTCCTCCCCCCTCTCCCCCTCCGTCGTCGACCTCTCGTCTGCTCCCGCTTCGTTGCGTTGTGAGAAAGATCGATTGTCTTTCGAGATACCTGCTACCTGCGCTTGCGGCAAGACCTTTATAGAGCAGCCAAAACGGTCAACACCCGGACCCGCTTCCGCCGCCTCCCGAGAAAACCGTCAGCTCGAATTGAAGAAGAACGCTCGCGACTTCCTTAATATCGCCACCGACCACTACCTTGCCGTTGTCTTCTGAGACGCAGTCATTTTTAGGTTGATATTCTCTCCTGGTACGTATCCTCGTTTCGTCTCCGATATCCTACAAAATTGTTTCATGGGAAGGCTTGTACCTTCATATCTGCATTGAGTTTTTAACTCACCTATCGCCGTCGTTCTGCGACGTAAATTGGGGTCCAATCTTCAACACTCTCCTCCCGTCTGTTGCCAAAAACTCTTGAAATATTGTCCTTCAATCGACACAGCTTCTCCAAGTACCCGCAGCTAACACGCATTCTTCGTCTACAGGCTCAGCCTCGATCTAATTACCTACACCGCTACATTCGTCGAACATATCTGCGCCCCGTTGGTTACGACATCGTTCTCGAATCCATACCCTCAAATCGCAATTCATACTCGGTCGGCCTCATATACCGCCTACTTCAAATACTAATATTCGAATTTGTGTTGCGGACAACATTCACATCTCTCTGCACTTTGCGGAAGATTCTGGTCATTGATCAAGATGCCTCAAAGACTCCCACGAAACCCGTTTGCCAGTTCTACCACCAGCGCGGTTATTATTCCGCCAACAGACAAACCTGCCGTTCGCCGTCCTTCGACCTCGAAAGGAAATAGATTGTCACAATTCTTCACATCTTCGCCGAAGAGTAAAGAACAGCAAACGGCGCAAGCGGCACTTTTATCGGCGGTAGCAGCGCAACAGCAACATCTTCTAAACAATCCTTCTCCGCAAATCAGCGCTCCTTCATTGTCACTCCCGACCATATCACTTTCAACGGCGAAAGGTGGAGAGGCAAATATGGACGAACCTCCGACGACTCTTTTTCAGCCGCCCTCTGTTGCAGAGGCAAAAAGACAGGCTAGAGTAGACGCTCAATTCGGACCACTCGGGAGTCAGAGCCATCGATATGTTAGCAAACACACTGGAGGGCAACTCGTCGAGCCAGTGATGGACGAACCACCTTACTACTATCTCTTGACAACCTATATCAGTTACCTCGTTCTCATTATCTTCGGCCACGTTAGAGATTTCTTTGGCAAGCGATTCAGACCCGAACGCTACAGACATCTTAAAGCTGCGAATGGTTATGCCGCGCTGAATAGTGATTTCGATAACTTCTACGTTCGTCGATTGAAGCTCAGAATCGACGATTGCTTCGCTCGACCAATTACCGGAGTTCCTGGAAGATATGTCACTCTGATGGACCGCAAGACCGATGACTTCAATGAGCATTATCAATTCACCGGTACCTACACCGAAACCTTGAACATGAGTTCCTACAACTATCTCGGATTTGCACAATCCGAGGGTCCTTGCGCGGACGCCGTTGAAGAGACAATTAAAAAATATGGAATCAGTGCTTCTAGCCCTCGTGCCGATGCTGGCACTTCCGATTTGTGCCTCGAGGTGGAAGACAGAATCGCAAAGTTCATCGGAAAACCCGCCGCGATGGTCTTCTCTATGGGATTCTCAACCAATGCCACATCCTTCCCAGCATTAGTTGGCAAGGGTTCTCTAATCATTTCTGATGAGCTCAATCACGCATCTATCCGAATTGGAGCTCGTCTTTCTGGAGCCATGATTACCTCTTTCAAGCACAATGATATGCACGATCTCGAGAAAAAATTGCGCGAAGTCATCTCGCAAGGTCAGCCACGCACCCACCGACCGTGGAAGAAGATCTTGGTCGTTGTCGAAGGACTATACTCCATGGAAGGAACAATGTGCGATTTGCCCGGTATCTTGTTACTGAAGAAGAAGTACAAGTACAATCTCTTCGTCGACGAAGCACACTCAATTGGGGCTCTTGGACCTCGCGGCCGTGGTGTCTGTGACTACTTTGGTATCGACCCAGCTGAAATCGACATTCTTATGGGGACACTTACAAAATCGTTCGGTGCCAATGGAGGTTACGTCTGCGCGGAAAAGCATATCATCGACAAACTCCGATCCACTAACGCAGCTACTCTTTACGGCGAATCCCCCACACCACCAGTCCTCACGCAAATTCTTAGCGCTCTCAAGATCATCGATGGCGAACTCAAGCCTGGACAAGGCGAGGAGCGTCTCCAACGTATCGCCTTCAACTCCAGATATCTTCGCTTAGGATTGAAGCGCCTTGGATTTATTGTTTACGGACACGATGACTCCCCAATCATTCCAATCATGCTCTACAACCCTGCCAAGATGCCTGCCTTCTCCCACGAAATGCTTCGTCGCAAGATCTCGGTCGTCATCGTCGGATACCCTGCTACTCCTCTCATCTCTTCTCGCGCTCGTTTCTGTGTCTCTGCTGCCCACAACAAGGACGATATGGATCGCCTCCTCTCAGCATGTGACGAGATTGGAAATGTCCTCCAACTCAAGTTCTCTACAGGTGTTGCTGGTGGAGCAGATCACCTCCCAGATGGAGTTACCCCTGAGATGGAGGATGACTGGCGTAAAGCCAACGGCTTGCAAGGGGTCGTCAAAGCTCCACGCTGGCCATTGCGCGAGGTGATTGCAAATGGTGTGCAGGACGTCAAGCAACCATTACGATGAGTTTGAAATCATCCTGACCTCTTCGCCACACCGAGACTGTCAATATATTTGGTATCCGTCAGCCCTACTTGTGCGCCACGAGGCCATGTCTCTGGCGGATTCCTCGCTTCGAGCCGCTCATCCCCCAACAGGAGAATACCAGACCAAGATTCCACTTTGGTCATTCCATAGCGCCTGTACATGTACCATTTATCGCCCTCTCGTTTTTATGGCGCAAGCAATGACCCCAAGATACCCTTTTGCTGTTGTTGCCGACTTTTATTTTCCCAGGGGTTGAACATAGGCTTGAAGATTTTCTTTTTGTTGGTTTTGTGAGATCTGGAAATGGGGCTTTCCCTTGGGGCTGTCTGGCTATTCACACCATGCATTTTGCACAAGGCGTTAGCAAACCTGGTTTTTACTGCATCAGCCCACACACTCGCTTGGATGAGGCAAACCCCGACTGGGGTCAAAGGAGTGCGAAGGATGGGTGGATGGGGTAATTATTAATATTTTAATGCTATACAGGGATGGGGTGTTGGGACGAATGGAAGGGACTGGATGGATGATTGCTCATAGTGGATGAGAGTGGCAAATATGGGATGGTGTTGTGTGTTGTATATACAAAGGCATGAGTTTGAGAGGGTTGATGAGAAGTTGTGAGGCTGAGGTGGATGGTGTGAGAGAGTATGAGTTTGAGGGGATGTAGATATAAACGAATGAGAAAGACCGTTCTTGCTCTAAACTCTCATCTTCTGGCGTGCTATCACCTCCAACGTGGCGGACCTTGTCTTCTACTTGGCGTTATCCGTTGGGTGTTGGGATTCTAGTTTGTCCTTTGATGGGAGGGTAGGATATGGGTTTCTATGTTGGTTGTGTTGGTGGGAGGTGGGGGGAGATGTCCGAGTCCAAACTCTCACGATCCTGGGATCGAGGATGTGATTTGATTTCCTCGAAGTAATTTGCTGGTTTCAATCCGTTTAAGTTGGGCTGGGTTTGAATGCACTTCTCGCGGAATCATGGTTTAGTCGGATTTTCCCATTTTTTTTGGCTTAGGTCGTCCAGCATGATCCGATTTGAATTGTCTGTATGATGATGATATGATGGAGTTTTGATACGGTGCAAGAGCCAATCGAGTCGGGCGTATATCTAGATCAATGAGATACTTGGATCTATACATCTGGTGGCGGGCCGTTGCTTTCTCGTCTCTCTGGATAACTATTGACTAATTCTTGATGTGAGAATCCTGTACATCTGTAGACAATTCAACGCAGAGCGGTAGACCAAGACTCAGAGTATAGGGACTTGTTCCTCGATTTTCAAAGTCCACTTGGATATCAACTCGAGAAGACTTACTTGTCTTGTTCGGAATTTTACAGATAGCAATCTGGTTGCGGATAGCTGGGAAATAGATACCTTCTTGCCTTCCCAAGTCTAATGAAAGCAAACACGGAACTGCAATTGTGCACGTGGAAAAGGAACTCAAGCGTCTGATTTTCCGAAGGGTTTAGAACCCTCAGCGAGGTTTATCGAGGTTTCTTTGGTCCACGAGTACGCGGCTCATTTCGGTCGACTTATTTTGTCCAATACTTCTGGGACTTCTCGACTGCGGGGGGGGATCTTGCAGACAGCAGTAAAAGAACTTTATGAAAGACCAACGGATAAAACATTGTAGCTTGGCTATTTGAAATGAATGCACGTCATCGAAATGTAAACACAAATTGAAATAGGATCACATGGAAGAAAGACGAATTTATTTGGATGTAAGAAGAACGTCGACTGTTACAAAAACATATGGTGACATGTCACACCAAGAGTTTGGCATCGAGAACAGTCTAGAATGCAAAAGTATCACGAGCAAGAGAAAGTTTTGACGTTGAATTCCCGCACCACTCCATAGACTTTTGCCCAGACAGAGGAACCGGCCCAAGACAACAGAGCCGTGCGTGCCGTCTTCTGTCTAATCGGACGCTTGCTCAATTGCCGTGAAGTTCCGTTTCGGCCACTAATTGACTTTCGGGGAGGCATTCTCATCAAGCATCAATATCGTCCTCTCGAACGCCCGACTGCTGCGAGATAATGCCACGATAAAGCAAAACACCATCATCAGACCGGATTAACCCCAGAAAATCCAGGGTACATCGCCCCGCACGCCCCAGTATTGGGGAAGCACCCCCACGATCCCAATTCTCCTTCCTCTTTCGCACGCATACATTCACGTAGCCATGGTATGACCGCGTATTTACGATTGCGCGATGAGGAACTTTATTGACCCGAGTCAAACGTACGGATAGCATCTGATTTCGAATTGAAGTGGTACAATAGGGAAGCGAAGGGTGCTTGGTCATAGTCTATCGCTTGAAGAATAGACCCGAAATTAGCGAGAGTGACAATAGATTTGGAAATCCTTCGTACGGAGTATGGAGGACTCAAAATGAAACCACACACAGATGCCGTTGGGCCGCAGTTTAACAGCGCTTGGAAAATAGGCAATAAAACAAAAGGCTTATCATGCCATCGCAACAGCCCATCGCTGTCAAACACAACGTGCTATTACACCATTCTCGGTGACTTGAAAAGAGCAGATGACAACAAGGCTCAACGACTACGCCCCACAGAAAACAATGCTGTGGTGCACGGCACCTCCATTGATCACCGGGTTATCAATATAGCACAGCATAGACTCTTGCTTTTCCCACAAACACATAGCTTCTTGTACGACCTTTCGCGGTAGTAACATGCTTGAGATGTAGCCTGTAGCTCCGTACCTAACTCTGCTTGGGCGCTTGGAGACTTCTGGCTCCAGGCTGGGTGCCTTGGCAAGCGCCACTCGACGGCTGTTACCTGCTGTTCCATACGGAGGTAGATGCTGGGCATTTGAAAGGGAAGACGACGAGCAATCAACATGATGAATCCCAGCTGTTTTGACCACTAGTCTCCTCGTTCTTGCTTCTTCCTTGAGATTCAGCCATTGCATAAATTGAAGCGAATAAGGATCTTGTGTAACTTCCACAGCATACGCATCACGCTGTCCCTAGATCATCAATCATTTCTCAGCTCACTTCATCGGTTTTCAATCGGGCGGAGGTAGTGCTACTGTAGCATCACATTTGCAACCAGTGTAGTGGATCGAAGCATGAAGACCATCGGAATGTATAGCGACTTATGAAGTGCATAGCGAAAAGAGGGGGTGTGCCACAGATGGCATGGTTTCGCCAGGTGGGATATGCGGGGTCTGTTGGCGAAAGCCACATGCATGCAGAGATGTCGTCGACAAAGGAGATCTTCTCATTCGGTTTCGAAACCGTCAGCACTATGGCGATCGATGACAGATTGTGTGTTGGGAATCAAAGATGGCCGCGAATCCCTGGCAGCAGGTGATCGAGTGTCCTCGACTCATTGTACAGTACACTGCATGCATATTGCTGCCGAACCCAGGAAATTGTCCGGTTTGCCAATCTCTGGTATTTTTAGGATGTCTTGATTTGCCATTGATAGATTCTTCTTTGATCAACTGGACACTTCATATGAGGCTAGGAAGAAGCAGGTCGCGATTGGATTTGGAAGGGATCAGAGCGGTCAAGCCCAGCGTAAGCGTCGAGGTGAAGTTGTTGTCTTTCATACTTGTCGGAGACATGGTCCAGGAATCGACGGGAGTATATTGGGCATCTGGAATGGTGCCGAGTACGAGAAATGAGGCAAAAGCACCCCCCAAAAACAAGAATCCGAGGTCAAACTTCGCAACGCATAGTCGTTGTACAATTGTTCCAGACAAGGGCGGGCAAGTCGTGGATAAGCTCCTTTGTTTTTTTTTAAGACGAAGCCACAGCTGTCCTCATCGGCACTTGGACTTGTCTTCCGGGGGTTGAGCCAAGGAGTATCAGCTTGTTGTTGATATAGAGTCTCGACATGAGGGGTTGAGGAGGGAATGGAGGCGATCCATTGCGCCCAGCTTGTGAGCCCTTCCAGACGGAGTGCAAACGGTGGTGGAGGAGATGCTCGTTTCATTCGATGAACGACCGATACCAATCTTCTCTCTGTTCGTAGGCCACTGATTAAGGCTGTCGGCTCCAGCTCGTCAATGAAACCGGGCGTCGTGGAAAAGACGGCAAGAATTTGTTACGTAGATATTTTGCCTTCTTTTGCCTTCTTCTGGCGCAGCGAGTCAGAGACCATTTCGTTCGGAAAGCGCGGAAAACTGCGGCTGAAGTTGAAGACGAGAATCTGTGACCTGTCAGCTGCCTCCTCAGATCATTCGGGTTGGTTGGTGGTTGGTGGTTGGTGGTTGGTGAATGGTGATGTTGCTACTGTACTGTAGAGTGCTTGGGTGTGATTTGGTCAGGTGATAGACAACCTAACAGAGCCTCATCCGCCTTACCGTAGGATCTGTATACTGGTTGCAAGACTGGTTGCAGGACTGGTTGCAAGCCTGGTTGCAGGATGGATTGAATGAGGAACTAGCTACCACTGTAGGCACGAAGTATGTTTGGGAACGAAGGAGACGACAAGGCACACGAAGCCTCTGTTGGTATGTCACGAGCATGGCCTTGATAACGTGATACGCCCCCGCAACGTCGGGTCTGAGCTAGATCGCCCGAGTTGACAGGCTTATATATCGTCCTCCAAGTAATTCATGTTTCTGTGCGCAATTCGACATATGGTCTTGACTAGGGTGTGCAGGGCAACCTACAGGATGAAATATATGGAAAGTGAGGTTATATCACCTGATTTTCGGAAGGTTGATCACCAATCACCTCAGGTTTTATATCCTTATGGTATTTACCCCTGTACGTTGTAACCGAGCTGCAGTTGATGACACGATTCGGCTTATGTTAGACACAGGGAGAATAGACGAATACGTAAGGCGAGATATGCCCTCGATAATGCTGTAGCCTCGCTGGAATCCTCCTTCGTGACTGGTTTGAGCTGGTGCCTTGAGATCCCAGGTTCCGTCGCCCGAGTTCTTCACAACAGATAAGACGTTGACGACAACGGGACAAGAAGATTATTCGGGCGTAGTGAGGGCACGAAGATGTTTGGCCGGCTATTGAGACAGAGAATCGACAGTTGACTGTATATGAACGACCGACGACGAACCACGAACCACGAACCACGAGCGCCTTAGCTAGGAGTAACTATTCCTCGCTTCGCGTTACTCGGTCGTCGCTTTCTCGGCTTTTTCTCTTCTCTTCCCTTCTCTCCACCACGACTCATTGGGATCCCCGTCCGACATATAATATAAGACTTTCGAACGCCCACACACACCTTCCAAGAGCCCTTCCATGCGTAGGGCACTTATCTATACGCTTGCTAGCCTCACTTTGGCCCGCATACCCATCCTGCTTTAACTCACCGAGGCCAATCCCTCTCAGGGCCCCACTGCGGCTCTGTTTGTTATATTTCAGGCGCTCCCTCCCATCTTCTCGCCCGGCATCATCGTTGCCATTGTTCACATGCTTGATATCATCCCATGTCCCAAGGCTGTCTCACTCATCGAGCATAAACATCTTTCCTCACCATGAGCCATTACCCTCCCCCCCCTCCTGCACCAGTCAGGGCGCAAGGTGCTCCCCCAGGTGGAATCCCTCCCGTGCCCGCCAACTTCAACCCTCAAGGACAGCCCGGGGGACCTGCCCCAAGAACTGGTCTCTCGTCACAGAACCCTCAAATTCCCAACAGCGGGAGATCGGTCTTCGTCAACTCGAGCAGGATCGTCGACGTCACCCAGCCGGTCAAGTTGGATGAGGCGGAGTGTCGAAAGAAGTTCACGACATACGCCGTATACACCGTGAAAAAAGCGCCCCCTCCCAACCCCAGAGCTGATCTAACATGGGCGAGAGCAGAGGTGGTGGAAGAGAGATTGGACTACGGAGCTACCTTGAAACAGATCAAGAATCTCAATGAAGCGTCAAGGAAAAGCGTTGGCAAAAAGATGGCGGAGCTTGGATTCAACCAGGGGGCACAAGTTTCTAGAATCCTAGACGAGCTTATAAATAAAGAGAAAGACCAAAACTTCGTCTGGACCTTGGCTCAAATCGGAAAACAAGAGCGACTGCTCAAATCAAAGAGCTCGAGCAAGAGGGATTCTCCGAAACGCGAAACGACCGTCATGACCGTCTATGTCATGAGAGAACCATTACCACACGTCAATTGTAAGCAGTTGAAAGAGTTGAAAGAGAAACAGCTCGCTGAGATTCTGCAACCCAATCGGCCGCCAATGAACCAGCAGAACCAGCAGAACCAGCAAGCCCAAAACAACCAGCAACGTCCTTCTTTCCATCCTCCTCCTCCGCCTCCACAACCCAATCGGCCGCCAGTGAACCAACAGAACCAACAACCCCAAAACAACCAGCAACCTCGTCCTTTCCCTCCTCCTCCACAACAGCCACCACCCCCGCCGGCAAATCATCAAGGTGGTGGCCCTGGTGGTGGAGGAGGGCCTGGTTTCTTTCCAGTCCCGCCGCACCAGAAGCCACAGAACCAAGGGCCAGGACCAACAAGAGCGAAGGGTCCTTTGCGACCGAATACGAAAAGCCCTGGACCTGGTGCACGAGGAGCTGGAAAGAAGTATCATGTCGAGCCGATGAGTGAATCCGACACTTCTACATCTAGTTATGAATCAGATTCCATGTCCGATGTGGAGGCCACCTCCAGCATATCGAGTGTCAGCGAGTCGTTCGGCAAACACAAGAAGGAACGAAGACGCAGCCATTCGAGATCGATCCATCGCAGCAAGTCTAACCATCGCCGACCCGCCCGTAGGCACCAAAAGGAACATCAATATTTTGCTGAGGACCGTCGACGCAGCCCATCTCCAAGATCATACCGCCATGACATGCCAGCTTTACAGCCATCCCGTCCAACCCACGTCCCACAAATGCCGCGAGCACATCATGCGATCGATCCTGTCATCGCCGCTTACCAAGCTGGTAAAGAAGATGCGGCAGAACAATTTGGTCTCGACGAGCGCGAACGTCATGTCCCACCACCACGCGCCATACCAAGACCTGTGGTGATTGAGCAACCGCAAGCCGTCATCTCTTACGTTCCCGGGCGCCGAGAAGGTTTCGCTGAGCCTCGATATCCAGGTAGACCATCAGTTCAGCGACTGACGGAGACTCGTTATTCTCCACCTCTCACATTGCCTCAATTTTCGGAAGAGAGGTATTTCGACCCACGACGTGCCATGCGTCAGGAAAGACGCAACTTCCGTCGTGATCC
The DNA here is from genome assembly GCA_019669835.1 of Amylocarpus encephaloides. Lineage (NCBI taxonomy): Eukaryota > Fungi > Ascomycota > Leotiomycetes > Helotiales > Amylocarpus > Amylocarpus encephaloides. The sequence continues at coordinate 206,035 of MU251362.1, forward strand.
TCTTGATTACCTCTCGGAATCTGAGTTTAGCTCGGAGCCAGGCTTCTCTCCCATTCGTCGTGATTTCCGCGGTGGCAGTGACTACCATGACAGAGAACGCGAAGCACAGGATTATATCGACCACCCTGCCTATAACCGTAGAGCAACGGAACCGAGTAACTATCCCAGAGGTCCGCATCCATTCGCGCCATTGCCTCTTGGACGTCGCTACTCTCCTAGCTTGAGTAGCGGATCCCCTGGATGGTGAAATATGTTTAATAGTGGACCATACATCTGACGACGTGAAGAACTTTCTTGAAATGTACAATCTTTGGAGGATGGTTTTATCTACCTGGTGACTTGATCTGTATCGTAGCAAGCGACGGTGTATTTTGGTGTGTTTTGGGCGTCAATTGTCTATTCCGGTTGGACCTCTCTTGAGATCCTCTTGAGATTGCACAAACCTATTGTATCTCTCTAGTAAGGCTGCGATAATCGTGTCATGGCACCATAACAAACATGTCTGGGAGTGATTTATTATATGTAGATAAGAATTCTCAAACGCGCTCTTCGTATCTGCTGCAATGTGTCCCAACCACAACCAGAATCCCCTGAACACGCGTGTGAACAAGTGCCCTATCGAAAACCCTATCGAACGAGAACAGTGACAAAAGGAAAGCAGTGCGCACTGGCGCGAGTGGAGAGCCACGAGTTTGTATATACTATATAAGAGTGATCGGAGCGAAATATGAGTTTGGGGGTGTGGGATGTCCCTTGAAGATCCCGCCTCCTTGAGAAGGCAACCGATCAATGGCACACCTTGTCTCTATGCAAAGAAGTGCGAGGCGCTCTCCGTTGGACTCGGTTCATCCCGGGAACGTGGCGATGCGTGCAAGCAACACCATCACCACAGCTGGACTCTCCACGGGAAGATGAGATGCATTATTTCACGGCGAGAAGATTTGAGAGGAAGGGGTTGGCGTTGGCCGGCGTCATTGACAAGCGAGGTCTTGCCCCCCACCTCAGCTCGAGCAAAGGCTTTCTCGTCCCCTCCTGATATCTCCGTCCCAAAACACGCAACTTTCCCCAACATCCAACATCCTACCCACGACAACAACTTTTTCCAGACAGATCAATTGACACGACCACACCGCGAATATGCCTCGTCAATTCTTTGTTGGTGGGAACTTTAAAATGTGAGTCGATTTGTTTGAGAGAGGGGTGAGGCGAGGGGAGCTGGCGCGGGGTGCTTTTTGATGAAGTGGTGGGGTGGAATGACAAGAGGAGGTGGAAGAGGAAGAGGAAGAGGAAGAGGAGAAGGTGAAATCGAATGATGCTGATGATGGAGTAGGAATGGCTCTGCTGAGACCATTAAGAAGATCATCGAGCATATCAATGATGCTGAGAAGGATCCCAAGACCGGTATGTTCCTGCTCCATTCGCTATCATGTTGCTCTTCGGGGACTCAACATCAAGCTTGTGAGGCCCGAGGCTTCGATATCAACATCCTCACCTCCCAATGATAGAATATGATTGCTGATAGAGATACGATGTAGAGGTCGTCATCGCCCCACCAGCCCTCTACCTCCTCCTCGCACGCGAACACCTCAAAGCCCCCCTCGAGATCGCTGCCCAGAACGTCTTCGACAAGCCCAACGGCGCCTTCACGGGCGAGATCTCCGTCGACCAACTCAAAGACGCCAACATCACCTGGACGCTCCTGGGCCACTCCGAACGTCGCGTCGTTTTGCAAGAAGACGACGCCTTCGTCGCCTCGAAGACCAAAGCCGCACTCGACGGCGGCATCGGCGTTATCTTCTGCTGCGGGGAGTCCCTGGAGCAACGTGAGAATAACGATACCGTGAAGGTTGTGACGAGCCAGCTGAAGGCGGTGAAGGAGAAGGTGAGCGATTGGAGTAAGATCGTTGTTGCGTACGAGCCGATCTGGGCGATTGGCACGGGCAAGGTGGCCAGTACCGAGCAGGCGCAGGAGGTACATAAGGCGATCAGAGAGTGGTTGAAGAACGAGGTTAGCGAGAAGGCGGCGGAGGAGACGAGGATTATTTATGGCGGAAGTGTGAGTGAGAAGAACTGTAAGGATTTGTGCAAGCAGCCGGATATTGATGGGTTCCTTGTTGGAGGGGCGAGTTTGAAGCCGGCGTTTGTGGATATTATCAATAGTCATTTGTGACTAGAGAATGGGAGCAGGGAGGTGAAGCTTTAGATTGAGGGTAGGAGAAGGGGATGGTTGGCATACCGCTGGGATATATCCACTCTACGAAATGTGAACTAAGTCACTACGATTCTGTGTTTCTTGATGCTGTACTCTCGCAATTCAAATACTCTTCGACTCTGAAGCTGTTCGTCCCCTCTACTTTCTTTGAATTAGACACTCACCCCAATTTCCATCCCCACGCCTTCCCATCTCTCTCTATTATCCTGCCTCCCACCTAACATCGGAGAGAACCGTAGGCTCCGGTCTTTCAAAGTATATCCCCATAGTAGAGGGTCATATGCGTTCACAGAATTGACATACACTCGTCGAGTCCAATGACTCCCATTGCACCATCGATCAGGCAGTAGAATAGACTTTCGTATATAAATTAAACAGTAGTAATGCACGCATGCAGCTCAACTAACACCCCCAAACTCCCGCTCGTCCCAAGCAAACACAATCCTAGAACATCACTCTATTCTAACCTCGGACGATCGATACGCATGGGGATTCTTCGGGTCGATGAAGTATTCGGACTCTGTTCTCTGTCTCTCTATTCAACATATTAGCCGACGTACTCTCCCGAATCGCAGAATGCAAAAAGGGGTTCCAAACTGACCAGCTTCCTTCCGCTTCTTCCGATGCGGGTTATCCTTACAACACGAATACACGGCATTAAACACCATAAGCACCACCAACAACACCGTGCACACACTACTCACAATCACCAGGGCAAACCCGGCGACCGTCTGCGTGCTCCTCTTGACCTTAAGCTCATCGACGAACACGAGAATCGCGCCCATGCGCACCACCTGCACGAGTTGAATGAGTATATTCACACTGTTCACCCTCTTCCTCTCAAACGGCCTCACGAAGCAAACCAGAATCAACATCATCACCTCACACACCAGTATAGAAACCGTCTGCGCCAGGCCACGCCCGTCCAGCCCAGCAATGAGCGCATAGCGCACAAAATTATACGAGATAAGCGTCATAAAAAACCACCAAGATTTCCGATGATACGTATCATAAAACAGGCTATACTTCAGCCAGATCTTCTTATCCTCAAAGAGCCTGGCGGCATTCCCCTCGACCTTGATATGGCGGCGTGCCGTGACGACGATGCGGACCGCGAAGAATATCAGCACGCCGGTGAAGGCGGCGAGCGTGACGGCCGCGAGGATGGTGGCGGCCCAGGAATCGCCGGCCTTGAACTGGAAGATGCAATACAGGACCCAGGTCCCGTAACAGGCGTTGATGAGCACGACGTTGGTGCGGAAGATCACGCCTAGGTAGCGTTTCCGGAAACCGAGGAGGCTCTTGGGGAACGTGCCGCAGAGGGCCCAGAGCTCGAGGAGGGCGCGGAAGAGGAGGATGGAGAGGGAGATGCAGAGGATGACTAGGCATGCAATGAGGAGCACCGTCATGAAGGCGTTCTGGGGCACGATGCCGGTTTGGGAGATGTATTTTTGCAGGCCGAAGTTGGACTGGAGGTTCGAGGAGAGGGTGCCGTTGGCGGTGCTGTTGGAGACGGTGGAGATTATGTCGCGGGCGCCCAGGGTTGAGTTCTTGAGGAGGCTGGTGTTGAGGCTGGTGGTGTTTCCGCCCGAGTGTGTGCGGAAGTTGTCGATGGAGGTTTGCATGCCGTGCCAGGAGATGAGGCCCGTGGAGAAGGCGAAGCGCTCCGTGAACTCGCGGTAGAGCGGTGCATAGTTGACGCTCAACATGCCGCTGCTGGCCATGGTTTGGAACCAGCCGATCATCTCCGTGAAATTAGGACTGCAGCCCGTAGAGCCATGGGAGTCATGGCTGTGTGTGAAGAGAGAGGTTGCCGCGCTCAAGATGATGCTGACTGCGACGATGCCGCCGGCGACGTAGGAGAGCGATTTTGAATTGACGGTTCGACCGTTGCTGAGGTCGGCTTCGACACATCCTACTACCTTGCCGCCATCGAGTTGGCGGATTTCGAGGGTTGCTGTGAGTGCTATATCTGGGATGGAGAAGGCGATATCTGGAATCTGACTGGCTGCTTCTGGTGGTATAGTTTCTGATCTTACCGCAGAGAACTGACCAGCGGGAACTAATAATATATGAGCCTCGTTCATCATCTAAATGTGTGTCTTTCACATACCCGGACAAAGACCTGCAACAAAAGTCGTCGAGTCACAAGGGTTGAAGCTCTTCGTGTAAACATCCTTCCCATAGGCCCTCACCTTGAAATTCGCAGTCACATTCTGCGCCGTCAAACTCGTCCCCGAGATATCGAATTCGACGGTGCGATTGCTGTTATCATACTGCGTAACGATGTGATCGACGATCAAGTCCTCGCTCGAGGGGCAATTCGCGAAATTAGAGAGAGAAAGGATGTCCCTGGCGCAAACCACCACGAAGAAAGAATGCAACGAGATAAACAACAGGAGCAACAGCCTCGTACGAGAATTCGTCATCTTGGTGTCCCGATGAGATGTGTGACAAGAGGACGAAGTAACAAGAAGAATCCAAAACACAAACGTCTCCAGAAAAAGGCGCTCAGCTCTTTCTAGTAAAATTACAGAAACGGAAAAGCTCTACCTCTTCTAGGATCCCACATCTTCTTTGTTCACGTCTCGCGACGTGCCGCCATCAGGATTCAATATGCGCAGGCCAAACACCAGGCGAGCTGACTCAGGCTGCTTGAAGTAAGGCCAATATTGGCATTGCCTATTAGAAACCTCGAATTATGCCCCCAAAGACGTGTTGTGCTGAATGGGGATAGGAGGCGCGGATGGGTCACTTTTGGAGGAGCCTGGATTGCTTCGCCAAGGGAATTGTCAGCCCTTCGCACCACTCGGAGGTCACCAGGACTGCGGCTGAAACTCTTTTACCTAGACCAATTTTTCGGCGGTCGTGGAGGGGGGAGGGGGGAGGGGGAGGGTGGAAGGGGTGCTTTATGCGAGGCTCTAAATGCAAGCTCTAGATCGCTTCAATGTTGGGCTATCGCTATTAAGTCTAGGGAGTCTAGATCAACATGAACTTTCTTCATCCCTTGCTTGTTCGCATCAGTGCCAGAAAAAGAATTTGAAGGATCGAGCACTTAGGCCCGGATCGGACCACAGAATTTCTAGAATGGACGCCGATCAAGCGACTTCCTTGATAAACCACATTTGAGTCCCTAGGAATAGCCATGTCATCGTCAACGAGAGAAAGCTCTGCACGAGGCTCTTTTATGTCAATGAAGGTGACAATTGGGAATAATTCTCGACCTTGCTTTCCAAGCAGATACTTCCACAGACATGGACCTGTCCCTAATTTATGCAACATTTACACCTAAAAAGCAAGACAGGCTGGCTAGTAGGCCGCAGCGATTTCATGCTTTTTAGTCAAACTAGAGACGGGCATCACTTGGAAGTAGTAGTCGAAAGACCGATCCAGATCCACGATCTCTGGCTTCATTGTGCAGCGGGGAGAACAACAGTAGAGGACTACTCAACAACTCGTAGACATTATCAAAGTCCATCCTAAATTCCCGAAATAAACAAGTGAGCGATGCAAAAGTGTTCACTTTCGATCACTATGAACCTCGACGGCAGCCGGGCCTTGGCTAAAAAGTAGCAAGCAACGTATATACCGCAAAGACATTGTGAGAAGATCTGGGATAAGAAATAGAAGATTGATGCAACTTGAAATCCAATACGTTAGCACAAGCTATAATGTTTGAAGATGTGACATACACTTTTTGGAATGGCAGTATTGAAAAAAGACGTATTTTGTTTCCAAGTGATGCGTTGTGTCTTAATACACAACTACCGGCTCGACGTTTGAATTTTGAGGGTTGAGTTTGACATATCGAACTGCGATTAATGCAAGCCGTCATGAGCAAGACATCTTGCCCGTGCTCATGGTATTCACATAGGCCGTCATCCTGACAATATGGCCCATCCTAGATCCGAGTTCGATGATTCGCAACTAGAACGGAGAAGTTGTTGTATGCGGGATCGGTAATTGTAAAGGCGTCTGTCTCCCTGCGGATGGAGAGATGTGGAGTGAAGACGCCGACAACGGAAGAGCAAGGCTTGAAATGGAGGAATAATCCTCGAGGAATCACAGTAACAAGACACTGGAGTGAAACATAGACATCCGACACCAAGCTCAGCAATGTGAGCGAGGCAAGCTTACTCAAACTTTGCTCTGGAATGCGTTGGACCAGTGGATGGCAATAGCTTCAAAGGAGAAAGACTTCGAGGGTCAAACGAATGAGCCATGGACATAGACAGAACGATGGCAAGATGAGTGTACGATGAAAAAAAATGCTACAACGAGTGTCGATGGTAGGCCAGTGTTGGTCAAAACATTCGATGGAATAACTCAGTCAATTCGCACGGCCTGAGAAGGTGTGGGTAGGTCGATAGTCCTCGTCAAGTAAGTCTATACTCTGTGGATACGAGTACAACACATCCATCCATCCACACATCTCCGCGGAAATCGCTGGCCAACACCCAGAAGCGTCAGTGATTGGTCGTTAGCGATGGAGTTTATACTTCGAAGAATCGACTTACTTTCTGTTACTTCTCACAAACCACGATATCATATCGCTGGTGCCTCGTGATCGAACTAAGCCACTTCAAACCAACTGCATCTTCATGCTTATAACTATAATCCGTCCCCTTGCTAGGCAAGAATTCAGGTCCTTAGGCATTGGGCTTATTCTTCTAGTGCTCGGACTGTCAGCTATCTTCGAGTACTTTCTCATATATATACTGGCACTGGTGAGACTCGGAGAAACGATCATTCTGGTCTGTCTGATAGGTGCCGCGGCGGTTCAATCTTTGCTAGAGAAGAAGCGGCAAGAGCTGGAGAAGGAAATTGAGAATACCGGCGAACCCAGTCAGAATAAAGTTGAAAGCCAAGCTTCGTGGAGATAGGCTTTTCGGTACAGGTCCTGAGATACAGGTCAATATATACATATATATAATTCTTTCTCGGTGTCTCCCAAACGCCGCTTTGGTGCTCTAAACCACATGATATACAACGCTCTCGCGAAGGTAATCGATTGCCCGACGGCACGAAGATGTGCCCACATGTAGAAAACTAATCTAGTCGCACCCATGGATCCAGATTCGATATTGTGTGTGGTATTGACCAAGACCGTCCTCGTGTACGTGGCTGACATCCGACGTCCCTGTCGTCTCACACATGAGGCACTATCAAATCGCCGAATTGTTGCATACCAAAGTCTAACCTCCGTCTGTCCCCTACACATGCATGCCACCGCCTCCAGGCTTGTGGTAAGGACTCCAGATACCTCTAACACTGTCGTTCACACTCTTCACCGGCTTGACAACTCTCCTCAGCTTCTCCCCATTCGCATCTCTTAGCAGCTCCGCCTTTTGTAGAATTTGTGCCTCCTTCATGTTCTTCACACAGATGGCTTTCTCACGACCATTGATGTAGTGTCCTCGAATGACTGGATGTCTTGCGGGTCGGGGGGAAACTAATATCTCGATGGCTGGGTTTGCTTTTGCGAACTTTTGTAGGTTGGTCCGAAGGAAAGTGCTGAAATAATTGTTAGACAAGTTTGGTGAACAGATGAGGCTGCAACGAACTTCATGCCCTTTGAACTGCCAGCCCAGTCGCAGTAGAAGAACTCGAGGCGTTTACATTGTAATATGAAAGCTCCAACGCCATTCTGCATTTTCAATTAGCTTGTTAGTCATTGGCAAATATGATAGCAGAAGCTCACTCGGCCGGTAGTTGCCACCTTAATGCCTTGCACCACCATTGCGTTGTTTACTTTGCGATCGAATGCAAAGGTGGTGATCTTAAAATCGCGAAGTGAGTTTTGTATCACGTGTGTCGGAACGGACATTCAATCTTCCGCGCTGCCTTGCTTAATTTCGGTTGCGACGCGACATTCTTAACTTCACTCTCAATTGCTACAGCTCTGAGAGCTGCATTTTTTTGATCGCCATCAAGTGCGCTCGTATCTCATCAAAACGATGACAGACAAACTCCCACCGAATCTCCTTGCGCTTTTCGCACCACGTCCTCCGCTGCGATGGGCGCCTCCATCCGACCACGCGCCAGCAGAACGCAAGACAGCCAATATCAGTGGCATTGCTTCATTTCTTCCCGCGCTTCAAGAGTACAAGGAAACAGATGACTATAATCCCACTGAATCATGGCTTCAGCGAAAGGATCGTATCAAGTTGGAGAAGAAGGCAAAGCAAGAGAAGCTCTTGACAGATGGTCCAATGTCCTGTGAGGGCACCCCTATATGTTTCGACCACCATTTATCTTCACTTGTCCGAATTCTGACCTGGTACCTCAATTTCTGCAATACATGCTAATTGTGAATGCCAATAGACAAGCCACAAGAGGATCAAAATATTCGAGGTGATGCCTTCAAGACACTTATTGTTGCACGACTTAGCTATGATGCTACCGAGCAAGATCTCGAGAGTGAATTTGGACGCTTCGGCCCCATTGAACGAGTTCGTACTCCCCATTTGATGAAACGACGTTGGAATTCACAGCTGACCATTACTAGATTCGCATTGTTGTTGACACACACCAAGATGAGAAGCCAAACAAGAAGAAAAAGAATCATCGTGGATATGCATTCGTGGTATACGAGCGAGAAAAAGACATGAGAGGTAAACAGATCATATCCCTAATTGCCTACAGCTTTGTCGACAGATGTTGAAAACGCGATTACGTGTACAAGATTTGGCCCTCAAGCTGCCTGTCTTTCCCCCATTTCATTATTATTCAATGTCCAACTTAAGGTATACAAAGTATGGGCAAAATGACTGACAAATGCGCCTTGCTCGCTCTTCGTGAACAGCTGCTCTAGAAAATTGTGATAACCTACGAATCAAGGATCGTCGCATCAAGGTAGATGTTGAGCGTGGTAGAACTGTCAGAGGCTGGAAGCCACGTCGCTTTGGAGGTGGACTTGGAGGCCGTGGATACACTAAGACCGTTCCTCCTCGACCAATGGGACCTGGATCATTTGGCGGGCCACCTGGAGGACCTGGTGGATTTAGGGGGGGCTTTCGCGGCGGCTTCGATGGCGGACGAGGTCGAGGTGCGTTTAGAGGAGGTTTCCAAGATCGCGGGGGCTACGGCGGTGGCAGAGGTGGCATTGGCTACCAAGGTGGTGGAGGTTTCTCATCTAGAGGAGCTTATGGAGGAGGTGATCGTGGATCCAGCGGTCACGGCGCTCACGGCGCTCCGCCAAATGCTCCTGCTGGTCCCGGAGGTCGAGGTGGTGGTTACGGCGGCGGAGATAGAGGCGGTGCGGGCTACAGCAGAGGAGGGTATGGCGGCTCTGGATCTCCTGATCGCAACGGTTCATCAACGCCAGCGGGTGGGTATGATTCACGTGGCGGTGGTCGCTCATCTGATGATAGAAACGGTGGATATCGTGGCAGCCGAGGTTACAACGATCGCGATGGACCATCAGCTCGTGGAAGTGGCAGCAATATGGAGCCGGTAAGACCTAGAGATGGTGGAAGAGACGGCGGATACCGCGACAGAGAACGAGATGGAGGATATGGTCGCCCCAGAGAAGAAGAATCAAGAAAACGGCAATACGAGAGCAATGGCTACGAAGAGGATCCTCGAAAACTCCGAAGATATTAGATGCAGCGAGGCATCAGTCGGTTTGTCTTGCGGTGGGTTTTTCGATCAAGTCAATCCTTCTTCCCTTCATCACCAGGGGTAAGCGATGTACTTCTCATCAAGGCTATACTACTAGCGCCTTAATTAGGCACGACACTGGGTTCAGATTTGTCAAGACCATAGTACCGATCTCCTCGACTATCGACTTGTTTTATTGTGGTTCGTCGACTCACCCTCTTCACGATGCATGCGTTTGCTTGGATGTGCTCTACGATCAACTTTGGCTTTGGAGGTAAGGTCAGAGGTAAGATTTTGTTACCATCTGACCACACGGCTTCTAGTACTCGGGTTTCTTGCTTGTATTACCAGGAGATAAGTAGCGGTGGTAGTGAGAGGGCCTCGATGCGATAAAATATTTTTCATTCCCTAATATGGCAGCCCCGGTGAACGCCAGTTTACCCCTGACTTTGTATGATACGATAGGAATCTGAAATTCAACACAAGACTCGCTTAGCCAGTAGCAAGTTTATTCCTCCATTGCATCTATTTCCGTGACCTCTGTCGAAGCTGCGCTCCAGTACCTGATTCGATCATTAGCGGGGTGTCTCCAAGATGGGCGAGGTTGTTACTTACGCAACGAGCTTGACAGTAAACTCAGCAGTCGCAACACCAAACAGCTTCAATAACCTGGTCTGCCTACTGTCAAGGACATCTCCTTCCTTGCACACTGTATAATCATTCTGCAAGCTGATCTTTCCCTTCACTAAACTAGTAGGTACGTTCAATTTCCTCAACTCTGGCTCCAGACTATGCGCCAATGGCACATCGCCCTCGGCCGCAATCTCGCCGCCCATACTATTAACGATTCCCGCTGGTATTGTGAACTCTCTCGTCGCCTCGGTACCGGCGCGCGCGAAATCTGTCTTGCTTAACGCAGTGAAGAACTCCTTTATCTCCGAAGGAGCTCGGTTTGTGAAAAGGAGGCCGACGTTTCCGACGAGATGACGGCTGAGCTGGTAGATGTTTTCCTGGTGGGATTCTTCGGGGGTGGTGCCGAGGGCTTTGGCCATTACTTTTGTCTTGCCGAAGAATAATCTGGGCGATCGATTAGTCTTTCATCCTTCCACATGTGGTGTGTGGGAAGGAAGTAGATGGATGCGTACCGACTATCGCTCAATTCACTCCTCACGCCCTTCAAATACGTATTCCTCATGTTGTCCACCGAGAAGACATAGCAGTACTGGTACTGATCTACACATTCTCTCACGTTCGCGAAAAGTTTCAGCGACAGATCTTTTCCCTTCTTGTCGACTTTCGTGAGGTGGACGATTCTTGCGCGCTTTGATTTCGGCATTGTGGCGGGAGGTGTGAGGATGTGTTTGGAGGGGTCGGTTCTGCTCGACGATGATTATTTTTTGCGATAGAAAGTTGATAGGCGGATTAAGGTTGTTGCGGATGGAGCTAACCTTAGCGGCGGGTTTTGTTCCCGGGAAAGTAAGTCCGAGGTGCAAGCTCCCGGCGACCACTCGTGGACGCGAGGATCAAGAAAACATCGTAAGAGGGAGTCTGCGACGAATGTTGAGAGATGTTGGAGTTTATGGATTATGTTCAACAGGCATTTTATAATGCTTCGAGGTGGAACTCGGAGAATTCTTACTCGCAGTTGACTGCGACTGCGCGAGGTAACTACATCTTAGAATATGCTTTGATTGCGCCTACTAATACTTCTAGCTCTTCTCGAGTTCGAGACACCTCGCGGCTTTGGCTTGAGCCTTTCGTCGCTCTCCTCTCCTCATTTCGCGACTTCATACGCAATTGGTAGTGTAGGACTGGTTGACGGCTCACTCTCCTACCTCTACTCCTCTCTACCACTCCACCCGCCATCACAAAGCGGGGGTATAGAGCTAGACGCTGTTATACGAGGATATCGGCAGATACAGGAGCTTTGGAAACAAGAGGAATCCTGGATGTGGGAGGAATGGCAACATGGAAGACGATTTGACAAACGCGACACATTACTCTACGGGCGACTTTATCTTCCTCAAAGCACCCTGGAGGCTCTATATATCAGGCGACCAAGTCCAACGCAGCAGCTAAAGTTGTCGGCTGTGAGTGATAGTAGATTACGCAATGGGGGCGCTATTCTTGCGTTGCATCAATATGATGTTGGGAAGTACAGCGCCGAAACGCTCTATTCGACAGATGGGGGACTCATTGGGCTGAGAGGATTGTATAACTTCGGTGCTGACCCGAGAAACGAGGCAAGGGAACCCCCCAGGACCGAAGACCGATTCTATGGACGCTTCAGTGCCGGGGCTGAGTTGTACTATGGATCACTGAACAAATCTGGGGGCGTGAGTTTCGGTGGCAGATTTGCGACACTGCCTGCTCATAAAGGCACACCACTTACTGCAACTCTGACGTTGAATCCGTTGATGGGAAACATCAGCACGACATACGCCGTCAAAGCGGGGAAGAACTTGGCACTATGCTCGAAGTTTGATTTCAATGTTTACAGCTATGAGAGCGATCTAATGCTTGGATGCGAACTGTGGAGGATGAAATCCAAGGCCGAGAAGGTGCGAGAGCGAAGTACGGCGGCAAAACTCGAATGGAGGCTAGACGACGTGAAAGAGAAATCGCCGCCTGAGCCAGAACAGGTGTTGGGCGTTTTGAAGGCACGAGTTGACCAGAATTGGAAAATCGGACTGTTGTGGGAGGGACGAGCCAAAGAGTTGCTGTTCACTCTCGGATCTTCGATCGATATGAAGAGGAGAGACCAGCCTTTGAGAGCCATTGGATTGGAGCTGCAATACTCATCATGAGTGTGTGACGGGAAATCAGTCGAGAAGGTGATGGGCGAACATTTTTGGAAATAGGGGGGTTGCAGACACGAAGGGTCACGCATCCCATAACAGCAAAAATGCTGTGAGGATGAGGGTTATACCAATGACCTTTCTGGATATATGGTCAGCAATGAAGGCTGCGGGGAATCCGCATGACGGCTAAGATGCACAACACAACTGCTTTCGAGTTCCAGGGCTAGACTAGTCGCCAGTCCTCTACCACTCGATAGAGCATTGGAGCCTTGCGAGTTGCGACCCTCGGTGTGGAGGCCTGGAACTTTGTTTTGTCCAGCATTAGATTGCTTGCATGAAGAGCATCCCAAAGCGAGGAAGGGACCATGAACCGCCCCCTGTTTTTCAGAGGAGGTGGGCTTGTGTAACGAGCAAGGAGACACACGTTACGAGTTAGGCGACCCTCAAATGGATGAAGTGTTCAACAGTAGGCTTCCAGTTCTTCGTCTCTCAGAACCATGATGCTTTCGAAGGTCCGGGTCTCGGAACAGCATCGATGCTATCTCAGAACGCTTCCACGAACGATGGCAACTAGTCTCCCCAACGCAAGGGCCGGGGAATAGCTGGTCGGGGAGGTCGACGGGTTTTGCAATACTTGGTGAGTTGAGGACCGGCAAGGGGCACATCATGACATAAATGAGTCGCGCGTCACCTCATCTCAGTCATGATTCTCTCGTGCCACTCTCCTGTCCGCCACCTCTCTACTGGAGCACTGCCTGTTCCGGGTCGGTTTGGTACTCCCCGATCAGAGGCGTGAAGGTGTCAGCGGTGTTGGTAAACGAGCGGTTGTAGAGCGATTTCGCTGCAAATCAGCTGAGCCTTCCCATCTCCGTACCACGATTCGAAATTTCTGAGCCTCTCATAAGTGCTCTTATATGTTATGACCAATCGATTGCTGCAATGCTACCACACAGCATGGCATCCGCATGGGGGGTGTTTTGGGGAATCTGCTCTGCATCTGCTCTGCATCTGCTCTGCACCTGGCCCAGGACTCGGCTAGCCCACCGCTTGAGGCGAACCAGCGGGTATACTCCGTCTGTATAAGACGTCGAGTCTGCGCGACGAGATTGTCTGATGGTCTCCATTGGGAGATGGATTGCTGCCAATGATCAATCTGTCATCAAGCGGGATAGCGGGACCACGGGACGATTTCTAGTCGAGCCATCTTATTCTTGGTGTATTCGCGGGTTCGAGGGTTCCCGTCATCATGCATCATCAGCCATCATACTGTACAGTAAATCATCCATCAGCTGTAAATCATCCCTCTGACTGTAAATCAGCCCTCCGACTGTAAATCATCCATCATCCAGTCATACTCCGTCCCGTAGTCGGGGCTCTGGTGTGGAACTAGAGGGAATGGCCGAGGAAACGCCACGTTATTTATTGCGCCTCTGATTGGCCCACTCCCACCCTAGGCCACCCATCAAGGTGCACATTTTTCAAAATATGCCCTTCACACGGACCTCACTGCTCGAGTACACCAAGGCGATGGACCGATGAACTTTTCACAGCTTGTTCCGGAGTAGCTCCAGTACGGGATCCTAGTTACATTTCCTTACCTGTTCCTTGACATACCGAGTACCTCCGTACACCCCGAGACATCAATGTTCCTGGCGAGACGGGGGCCCGATACGGGCGCCTCGTCTAGCCTCACATTTGTGTCCGATATGGCCCACCCATATGGGGTTGTTCCTCAGCTCGCAGCTTGGCGAGGTAGTACTATAGACGTGCCGACGCAGCACGCGCCAGCAAGAGGTGGTCCCGTCACCGGCATCAGGAATTGCTTTTGACTCTTTGTTTGTTTGCATCCGTTGCGTGCGATTCGCAAATCTTCAGCCCGGTTCGCAGCTGGCTGTGGGCAATGAATGGGGCACAGGGCAGCGACGAAGTTCCCGTCTCCCGCCGCCTCCCATCCCGTGGTAACCCATCAAGGTGCTCACATCCGTATTTCTTTGCATGCGACCCACCTCCCCCTCCAACTCCTCCTCCTCCTCTCCCTCTCCCTCTCCCTCTCTCCTCCTCCTCTTCTCTCCCCCAATTTCTCCCTCTTGCATACAAGCGAACAGAGAAGCACGAGCAATCTTAAGACAAATCATTCTTGCTATTTATACAACATATTGCAACTACCGCGATATATTGCAACTACCACGACATATTGCAACTACCACGACATATTGTCCCAAGGAGAAACGACCTTGACCACCGCGTCCCCCCGGGAACCTGATCTCACCATGGCGGACCTCATGACTCCCACCGTCGAGGTGGAGTGCGACTCGGGCAATGATTATGATGGACGAATGGGTCTCCGAATCTCTTCGATCTTTGTCATTGGATTGGGTTCCATGCTTGGTATGTCGAACTCCTCCCGCGATCAACTTCCTCATACTGACCACTTTCTAGGCGCCCTTCTGCCCGTCGCTGCTGCCCGAACTCGACGAATGAGGGTCCCAAAGTTAGCATTCTTCATCACCAAGCATTTTGGCAGTGGGGTGATCATCACAACAGCCTTCATCCATGTGAGTCTGCACTGAGCAGGTGTGGGTGTCGACGCGATCATTCGTGAAGACACTTCATCACCCGGCCCTCAGAATAGACCCTCCTAACACCAAACAGTTACTCTCACCCGCGAATGAGGCTCTGAATAACCCATGTAACACCGGTTCAATCACAGACTATGACTGGGCACAAGGCATTGCTCTGATGACCGTTTTTGTTATGTTTTTCATTGAGCTGATGGCGGCACGCTTTGATCTCTTTGGACGTCAAGCACAGGATGTGGAGGCTTCCACTCCTGCGAAAGACCTCGTCCAAAACAATGAAAAGTCACCTCCCTCGAAAGGCAATGATTCTAGCGAGCCTTCGGACAGCATCACCGCTGGCGGTCGCGAGAGCAGTATCCCCGGCCGGCAAGATGACTTCACCTATCCTCCTGGCGGCGAAGACCATTTGGGTCATCAGCGCGAGCACATGACCGATGATGAACACTTCGCTGCGCAGATGACAGGCCTCTTCATTCTGGAGTTCGGAGTCATCTTCCATTCTGTCTTTATCGGTCTCACGCTTGCTGTGACTGGAGAAGAGTTCGTCGTCTTGTACATTGTTCTAGTCTTCCATCAAACATTCGAAGGATTGGGATTGGGATCTAGACTGGCGACAGCAGCGTGGCCAAAGGCTAAATGGGCCTGGCCCTGGGTTCTTGGTGCTGCATACGGTCTTACTACCCCGATCGCCATCGCTGTTGGGCTCGGGGTTAGACAAACGTTAGAGCCAAACAGCGAAACGACACGGGTTGTCAATGGTGTCTTTGACGCCATCAGTGCTGGAATCTTGATATATACCGGTCTGGTGGAACTTATGGCGCACGAATTCATGTTCAACCCGGAGATGCGGAAGGCTAGCATGAAGATGCTTCTACTTGCCTACCTCTGTATGTGTGTTGGGGCTGGGCTAATGGCACTCCTGGGCAAATGGGCTTAAGGACGGGTTGCTAGAAATATTTTCTCGATGTATTAATGGCTACGAAATGATGATCCCAAATAAGGACAGGGCGTGAATTTGCGAGGGAAATATTTGTGACGTATAATGAATGTTGAACAAGGGAAGTTTTGTGTAAAGGTGGGAAGCAGATAAGCTAGCATGAAAAGTTCTCCTTCGTACTATAAATTCAGGTCTCCTTCACCCAAGATATCATCCAGCACCCACCCATAAACCGAAACTCACCAATACGGATGGAGTGGTCCGAACATGCCGGTCATGACTAACCTGAAATGCGTGGGAGTCAACGGATGAGGGCCTTCTTCTGAGTGAATGTCCGAATCTAGTCTGGTAGAGAAATCCTTTATTCAGAAAATAAAATGTGTGAAAGGACGTTTGAAAGAGAGGATGAACTTGTAAGCGAGGCGAGGCGAGGTTGTTGGGAGATCTTTGAGCAGGGATGTTGCAGCCGAGTACAACCAAAACCGGTCGGAGATAAGGAATGTCGTTCCCAAGCAAGAATCTCGGAACTTCCACGAAGTTGTGGTCCCCTTCGTAAACCATACAATTGACTGCACCATCATAGCGCTTCGTTTCTATCTCGACGGCACGTCTCTGACGATTAGATGCCTCTTTGCCACTCACTAATCATTCAATACGCCATCGAGCCTTATCGTAATCGCACTAGCTTCCTTTCTGGGCCAAGAAGCCATCCTCCTCGACCATCTGCTTCCTTCCCACAAGATCGCATCATACATAACGGTCAGCGCCAGTTCCACGGTTCCCCGATTCTAGCTTTCACCGTTCCTGTTTACCAAGTCCATGGCGAATCATGAGGCGGCTTGATCAACGACTGCACAGTATTTGGCTTGATCGGCGAGGGATAGCTTCCGGCGCTTCCTAGCTTGGAATTCTGGAAACAAACATTTCGAATCTTTCGACTGCGGAATCTACCTCTTCTCGTAATAATACACCGCGCCCGCGAATGGCACCACGGTTGGGACGTACAGCTTCAGCGTTTGGGGGTTGTTGATAGCCTCCCCATATTCTTTGCGGCCGGTCGGGCTTTGTCGATCTGGATGGCGCGCAGCGAACAACGAAAGTAATGGCGCTTTTGAACCCGACCTTCATATTTGGAGTAATCGTTCTCCTATACCTGTGTTCCTTTGTGTTGTTCGCAGTCCTTCGAATCTTGACTGGCATATCCATTCAGCGCATCGGCTACTTCTCCCTGAGGAGACTCGCCTACACCCCCAAAGATGGCTTAAAGATAGAAATACGGGGCTTAGGCCTTAATCTTCATAGACCTACTTTCGCCCAGCCAACATGGATTAGCATCGTGCTACAAGAGCTCGCGGTGACGGTGGATTTGAAGGCGACGGAGAAGGACAGGTCTGGAGAGGATGGCGGGGGAAGAGGGGGAGAGTTGGCAGATGGAAACGAGACAGAAGGCCCCATGAAGAAACCAACCCCTCCAAAGACAAGCCTCGGAAAGCGAAGTAAGAGCTGGGAGCAGCTCACCTCGATCAAAAACCGCATAAAACGCATGCACCGGAAAATAAACTGGATTCGCATGGTGGATGTGGTCGCGACGAACTCTTCTGTTACTGTGGTCGAGGTGGGGCAAATACAAGTTGGAAGTTTCACAATGGCTGTTGATACACGGCGCAAGATGATAGATAGGGGAAGGATGTTTACCCATATCAGGACGGCGAAAAAGGAACAGCGCCCTGCTGAATGGATGATGACACTACGTAGTGTCCTTTTCACGCCCGAAGGGAAGGATTCGCTCGAAGTACTTGACCATGCAACGTTGAATGTCCATGGGCTATTATACAAAGAACTAGACGGCCTTCGAGATTCTGCTATCTCACTAAAACTAGGGCGGGTGCATATACCCTTCGACGATATCAATGGATGCCTCAAGCGCTACAAGAGCTGCCGTAGTCACTATGGTGGTACACGAGACGACGTCAAGGAGATATCAGTCAACGACCTCATCGAAGAGCTGGATAAACCTGGGAGTCGTGAGCAACACCTTGTGCAGACGGTCTCTGACTCCAAGAAACTCGTCAGCTCCATCCTCCGAGGGATCAAAGAAGTTCAGTTTGCGGTTAGCTACGTTGCCTTCACCAAGAAGATCGAGGTGTCCCGATCACGCCGGGCCCCTGTTTATCTGAACGCCTCAATGAAGGAGGTTGGAGTTGATTTACATAGACTAGACCAAAAGTCCCCGGCGCACAGAATGTATTTCTCCCGAAAAGATGTAGCGCATCAGGCCCTAGTTGCGGCGCTTTCAATTTCCCTCGGTGTGGATGCTGGACAAGGGAAATCCGACAGACTGATCTATATCCCTATGGCTACTACTACCATACGGACGACGCTTCCATCGAAGACTGTGGAAGTCACCAAAGACAATAGTGCTGATGAGCGAAATGCCAACATTCTATTCGCTAACGTTGTTGTTACTTCCCCATCCATCGATCTTGACCCTAAACATCTTCCTCTCATATTAGGTCTCATACAGGGGAAGACGAAACGGAAAAGCACCTTAGCACCACGGAGACATGTCCTCATCTCAAGGCTTCTTCCTAAGGCGAATATAAAACTCTCTATGCACGAGCCTGTTATTCGCATTGCCCTGCCACCAGTGGAGAAGACGGCTGAGCCTGATGACTTTGATCTCATCATATCATCCATCTCGTCCATCTCCCTCGACATTGACTCTTCTCATTCCGCCTCTGGAGAATTGCATTACGGTCTAGGGTCAACTTTGAGAGTTCAGTCTCACGATCTCTATTACCAAACATCTTCTGGGGCTCATTTTGATTTGGTTCAGACAGAGTCGTTCGAGTTGAAGGTCCATGTCAGCGCTAGCCCAGAGGTCTATGTTGTTGCTACTGGAAACCTCCAAACGTTCTCAATTCATATGATCCGGCCAGAAATTAGCGATGGAGTCCGTCAGATAGTCCGTCAACTCCGTGTCAATGTAGAGCCCGAAAAGAAGGCACGCCCGAACACGTCACGCAATCCGAATTTCATTAGAGGCATGCCCCATTGGCTCCTCCACTTTCAGATTCAAGGTTCGGATTTTAGCGCCGAGGTTGCTGGAGTTGACGACGATATATCGGATGATACACGAGGAGTGGCGCTTCAACTTGAGTCGTGGACCGCCGAATATCGTGCTCAAAAGGTGGACGCCATCGAGAGGCGATCCTCAAGACATCGAGCAGGAAGCCGATCGTTGACGCCAGATGCCGAGCTCTATCTCAAAATGCCCATTGCTTCTCGAAAGAAACAGCAGCATCCAACAGACGGGCGCAGACTCACAGTTTATGTTCGTGGTCTGGAAACCTTCGTGGTCGAGTCTACAGAAAGATGGGAGGTCGAACCTTTCGTGGCCATCCCCCGTTTCGAAGTTGCGCTGTCCACCACCGACAATCAAGGCCCTATCTTCCACGTCAATTCATACGTGAAAACTCTGTTGGTCCAATACTCCCTTTATCATCACTATGCTTGTGGTGTCGCGACGACGGTCCTTCGGAGAGCTTTCTTACAAACGAAGGTAGACATGGAGGAAGCAGCACAAGCTCGTGCTGCAATGGCCAAGCAACAGCTTGCTTCTTCAATTCTCACACCTATGTCCCCCGAAGATGTCCATTCGTTTGAGTCTGCAGGCTATCCGTTTCCAGTGCAAGAACTGATTACAGTCGATCTGAAGTCCACGTTGCTTCAAATCAAGGCATATATGCCCTCGGATCCTCCCATAATGCTCCAAATATACGGAATGGAAGCCGGTCGTCATCGATGGTCACCCCCCTTCTTACACGCGAAACTCGCCAGACTCTATGCTGAGGCACCGAAAATGCCTAAAGTGTGGGCACGACTAGTGAGTCTCAAAACGCTGCGAGTGGACCTCCGGGAAAATAGGCGCAAGCGAAGTACTGGCGAGGTTATAGAGGACAAGATGATAGATGTTACCACTGAGGCGATTCGACTAGCCGTTCCCCATCAGCTAGTTCTCCATAAGATATTCGACAATTTCGTTAATACCCTCAAGTCGGTGCAGCAACTTCATCACCGGTTCTCTACAGGGACAAATGAGTATATTCTCGAGAAGCGTCCCGAGGGACCTAAAGCTGTGCCGAAGGTTTCACTCCGTAGTAGAGCGCTTCTATTTGAGGTAGAAGATGGCGCATTTGAGTGGAAGCTTGGGACTATCTATCGTGCGGGGCTTATAGAACAACAGCAGCGTATAGCTCGCGAGTCTGCTTTCGAAGTGAAAACAAAGAAGGTTAGAGAAGAGGAGTTCCAGCGAGATCCCACAAAACATCGAAATAGATCTGCACATCCAAGAGGCCGCAGTAATTACCCCGAGGATTCGAGACGCCGAAGTAAGAGCGAAGACAATCACCATTCTGATACTCAACATCGAGGCCGACGAATGCGTTATGATCCTGAAGGGTCTTGCGGCCTGACTGGCCGTGCAAACGTCACATTAGGAGATGCACGAGAGCGATTGCAGCGGCACAATGCCCAAAGCTGGAAGGCTCGGATTGATCGCGTCTTCAGCCTCTCGCAACACGGCATGAAGGATCTCAGAGGGGTCTTTTGGGGTCCTGACGAGCTTCCTGACGACATGGAGGACACTGAAAATATCCTAGAGGTCCCTCAGCGACCTTCCTTGATGGCGACCTTGATCAGTGATCTCCATATAACAATTGACAAGCCGTCCTTCCCTATTAGCCAGCTACCAGAGTTCATGCATCGGGTTGGAAAGGGTATGCCTTATGATACGAAATACTCTCTTCTGATTCCCATGCATGTCCAGCTCAATATGGGAGAAGCTCGTGTGTCATTGCGTGATTATCCTCTACCGTTACTTCACGTCCCCGCTATCAAACCTGGCCAATCCGCTCGTCTGCCCGCATGGTCTCTTAAGACGGATTTTGTGATAGCAGAAGAATTTCGAGTTTCTGAGTCCACTCGTCATGTCCAGGTCGAGATTATCCCTCCAAAGAACCGCGAGCCAGGAACATCCAATGCGGGTGGATTCGCTATCGATGTTCGTAGAACGGTCTCACCAGTCAAATCATACTCAGACATCAAGGTCGATATTAACACTAGCTATCCAACGAGAATCACGTGGGGCTCATCGTATCAGCCCGCCATTCAGGACATGATGATGGTTATTGAAACATTCACCAAACCGCAAGTTGATCCTTCTGATCGAACTGGATTCTGGGACAAAATAAGGCTGAGTTTTCACTCTCGCGTCAGCGTTGCTTGGAAGGGAGATGGAGACGTACATCTTATGCTTAAGGGCACACGGGATCCATATGCGATCACGGGAAATGGAGCAGGATTTCTCATGTGCTGGAGAAGTGATGTTAGATGGAACATTTGCCGTGAAGAGGATCCTCGCAAGTTTATGACTGTTGATAGTGGCGAGTACATTCTTGCTATCCCGGACTTCAGCCAGCAAGCACGAAATACAGAAAGGCAAGAAAGAGACGACGCAAGTATAATGAGCTCAGACAGTTTCAAGCGAGGAGCGTCCTTCAAGAAAGTGGTCATGAAGCTATCTGGGAATGTTCAATGGATGGCAGGCTTGATGTTCGAACGAAATTTGGAAGACGGGAAAAGGTCTTTTGACTTCGAGCCTCATTACAAGGTTATCCTGAAAGAGCCAAAATTCGCAAAAGCACCACCGGGGCTTGAGTACGATGCGTTCCGCGGCTTCCGAAGCCACCACATACACATGTCGCTTGCCGTGAAGGCTCCAGTCGACCGCGAATGGACCGTCTCCAATTCTGCCCACTCTAAGAGCTATAATACCGTCCACTTGACACCGCGATTCTTCACTCACTTCTTCGCATGGTGGTCGATATTTGGGGGAGCTATGGCTCTGCCAATTCGGCAAGGCGCGCTGTGGCCTGGGATTGAGAAATCGAGCAAGAAATTTGGGAGGCATCTTGCCTCCATCAAGTACAATCTCCTGCTCGCACCTCTGTTTCTAAGTCATATTTACAAACACAAGGATGCGGAGGACTACTCCGCGGACGTAGTGTCTGCTACTGGCCTCAAGATGAGACTTGATAGCTTCATGCTTGATGTTCATCAAAGGCGCGAAGAGTTCCTGACACAGGATCGAGGCCGTAAGACGCAAACCAAAACCACCGGCATGAAGATGCACCAGGCACAGCTAGATTTGTTGTCGGCCGATATTCGAGCAATTTCCGCAAGTATAGCTGGCACAACCCCAGAGGATCTAAAGAAAGCATCTGCTGCTTCCCTTGTGGCTCAGCAGGTGAATGGTGTAACAGATCTTTCTCGTTTTGAGATTCCCGACAAGGACCTTAGTTGGATTGATATGGACGATTTTGTTGAGCTCGACTGGATTCTGCCGTCCGAGGCAAATCCAGAGACCAAAATCATGCCTCTTGCATACGCCCCAAGGTTTACTTACTTCCGCCAAACTGACCATGGTGATGGTGTTTCTGGTGATCCAAATAGGAGTAGTCCATTTGGCAACGAGCCAACTCACTTCTGCATCATGAGCAAAGACGACGATCCACGCCGAGTACAGTGTCAATTGATACAAACTCGCCTTGACCAACTCGATCGACAGATAGAGTCACACGACAAGGCCATAGGTGATGCTGAGCTCGAGCAGGTCAAGGACGAGCACAACGAATCGCTGAAATTCCAATTTCAACAATTGCTGAGACATGGTCACGTGCTAAGAGAGAAGCATGCGTTCTTAGAATCTATGCTTCAACGCATGAAGGTCCGCATCTATACTGACAACAAGAGTCCTGTTCTAGACGGCGATGCAGATGTCGACAGTGATGGCGAAGTTCCTATGCCAAAAGACAATAATCCTGAGTCTGAGGGTATGGATACCAATCCTGCGGATTTCCCTAGCGACTTCAATAATCGTTTTGTGATCCATAACATGCAGCTGAAGTGGAATAACATGCTGAGAAATATCATTCTTCGCTACATTCATCAAGTTAGTCAGCGGCGGGGCTTTGTCTACTACCTATCACGGAGGGCAGTGAAGTTCATACTCGATATTGTGGAAGAGCAACATAAGGCGAAGACTGGGAAGCCGACTCCGAATACACAAACCAATACATCCTCGGACGAGACAGACAGCACGTCGGCTGATGGAGGAGGTTTGCAAGATGTTCAGGATCGGATCAACGAACTTCTTTCAGATGGCAAAAGCTTTGTGAGCGCGAATGATCGGGTCAAACATACGACTCAGAGGGTGTCGGTCGATAATTTGGAGGCCGGAATCGCACACGAGTTCACGCCGCAGAATAGCTACCACTTAAGACTTATAGCGCCGCAAATCCAATTGCAGAGTGAGAAGAACTCAAAGTCTGTTGTGCTTGTTACAGCAAAGGGCATGGAGCTTAAAGTAATTGAAGTTATGGACAAGGATCGAATGTACGATGATGTTAGTGGTTTGGTCCAGCGACGATTCTCTGTCGAGATGGACAGCACTCAATTCTTCGTCACTCAACAGAAGTGGTTCTCTCATCAAGTTCTTTCGATGTACTCGGGAAGCTTTTATGGCACTCCTGCCGGAACATCATGGCCGCCCTGGGTTCCGATGGAAGTTATGTTTGACTTCCAGAGAGATCCATTTGGTTTCAAACGTGTCGTCCAGAAGACTTCTGCGAGCCTGAGGTACGATAAATATAATACTCTGCGACTCAAATACAACGACGAGATCAGTGGCGGCACTATCCATCCAACCAGTCCTAACAATCTTGAAAGTCGCATGGATCATCTCTGGGTCGAATTCCCACAAGTCCGGGCTCTCTGTAACTCATCGCAGTATTACGCCATGTACATCATTGTGATGGACCTCCTTATGTACAGCGAGCCGTTAGAGAAGACAAGAAATGAGCGCCTAGAAAAGATCATGCTTGCTTCAGACTTCAGCGATTTGCGAGGTGCGCCAGAGATGGTCGTTCGACTTCAAGAGCGGATAAGTCAACTAGAACAGATCAAGACACAATTCCAAATACACTCCAAGTATCTTGACAAGCAGGGCTGGGAGGACCGAATGACGCTTGATAAAGATCTAACTCGTTGCGAGGACGAATTGTTCTTCATGATGAAGGCCATTACCTCATCTCAGAGAAAATATGATGGTACTCAAACAGCCGGATTACTGAGATGGAACATTTCATCAGAACAGATTGTGTGGCATCTGGTTCGAGATAACAACGATCCATTGATGGAATTCCAGCTTCAAAGGGCTGAGTACGATCGGACTGACAATTCTGATGGCTCGCACATCAATCTATTGCAGATTGGAAAGATCGTTGGCTTGAATCTTCTGCCAGATGCAATCTACCCCGAAATGTTCGCGCCTTACTCTGACGCCGAAAGAGGGACATTCAGTGAAGGTGGCAATCAACAAATGTTGAGGGTTTATTGGTACATGCTCGAGGCCATTGCCGGAATTCCTGTGTTGGATCACTTCGAGGTCAATTTGTTCCCCATGAAGATACAGCTAGAGAGAGAAGTTGGCAAGCGATTGTTCGAGTACATGTTTCCCGGATCCAACGAAGACAAGGCTGCGAAGAACAAATCCCCTTTTATGGTAAAGCATATGCAACCGCTCGACGACGACGATGGTGGTGATGATGACGATACCACACCCTTCTCTAGCGGAGTAACAATCACAGATGTTGATAAGGACTCCGCCTCAAATACAAGAGCTGGTTCATTGGAGCTTCGCCTTCAGCCAACTATGAATTCCGAAACAAGGCCGGCTACCTCATATACCTCCAAACACAAG
This sequence comes from Amylocarpus encephaloides, assembly GCA_019669835.1. Classification (NCBI taxonomy): domain Eukaryota; kingdom Fungi; phylum Ascomycota; class Leotiomycetes; order Helotiales; genus Amylocarpus; species Amylocarpus encephaloides. Next base: position 230,987 of record MU251362.1, read on the forward strand.
GCTGTCAGCATTCATTCCTCCAAAGAAGTTGAAGGGCACCACTTTCGATTATTCCAGTCTAGCAAAGTGTCCGCGGTCAAGATGCCAACCAAGAAGCCTTCTCTAGAAAGCCTGAGCTCAAGTCGACCGACCATCAATCGATCGATGACCACTGCATCCAATTATGATGCCAGCTCGACTACCAGCGATGCAAAGTCTAAACGTTTTGGTATTCACAGAAACGGAAGTAAGCAGAAGGAGCAACCTTCTGACGACTTGACGAAAATGATGTCACGAGCCTCCGAATACATGACTCTAGCTTATGTCAAGATACCTAGCGTGGTTCTCTGCCTAAGCTACAAAGGCAAAGGAGAGCGTAATATTGAGGATGTGCATGACTTCGTCTTTCGTCTTCCAATGATTGAGTATCGCAACAAGACATGGTCGAATCTCGATCTTGCCCTAGCTCTCAAGAAAGATGTCATCAAAGCATTGATCTCACACACTGGCGCCATCATTGGAAACAAGTTCAGTAAACACCGGCCTAATGTTGCACAGCAATCACGCCTTCGGGAACTTGCTACCAGCAGCATGGTGTTGGCCCCGTCGAATGAGGGCTCACACGAAAATAGCGATACGAGTAGCACATTGGCGTCGAGCCCTACTGGCAAAAGATCTGATCGAGACAAGAGTCCTCGCAGATCATTTGCGTCTAGCAGAAATGGACTCGTCCGCACGCCGAGCGAGTCTAGCAGCACTCAATCGTACCCAGGACGGCTGCATGCACTGCCAAAATCTTTGACCATGACTCCAGCGAGATACAACGCAGATCGCGATAGCGTGACGGAAAGCTTCTCCTCAGGACTGCACAGTATCAAAGACTCACACCTTGAGCCAAGCGAACAAGATAGAAGCTCGGGACTGGTAGCGGCCCTCAACCGTTTGAAGAAGAAGACCGGCGATGGGGCGAGTACACCGATGAGTGAAGATAACACGGACGACAGCTCCAGGAAGAAGAGCAAGATCTTGTTGGGGAAGAAGATCTTAGGAGGACTATAGCACACATGATCGATCGGATTTGATCTACATAAATATTTGGTTCATTTGTATACTACTTTTTTGCGAGGAGGCCGAAAGACATGAGATGAGATGAGATTTCGGGACGTTTTAGAGACAGGGATAGGGAATGGTATAAGAGGACGAAGCATATGCATGGATTGGGGCGTTCTTTGGGGTAGGGGTTTTGTGATGTCGGGGGTTCTATATTAGTGCCTATTGAGGGCCACCAGTAGTAGACGGCATCAAGATGGTAGTCCATAATTAAAAAGTTGTCTAGGAGTTTCACAGTACCGAAAACGTGTAAGATTTGATCCAAGTCATACTATACCAATATTAATTTTTAGTGGGCGTCCACTTGGTGACGAATGGAAGTGCACCCAGCGGTGTTGCTTGCCCTGCTTGCCCCCTCGGAGCAATATCCTGTGATACCTCTGGTCGACAAGATCAACACATGCCTGTCTGGTCGCCAGATCCATGACAAGTCGTGTTATTTACGTACGAGCTGCAAACGCCGTCGACGACGAGGGTTGGGGGAGGGGATCCAAGGCTGGTCGGATCAGATAGCAGGGTGATGGGATGGCGAGGGGTGTTTGGAGAGCTGATGAAGACTGAGGATCGGAGAAGGGAGGTTGTAGCTTGGTGGGTTTTGACTGAGATGGATTTCACCATTCTCACTCCCCCTCATGGTTTTGAGCAAATGAGGGAAGAAATCCGGATCTTAAGTGAGGCCGGCTCCTGGGAAAACAAAACGCAAGGAAAACGTAAGGAAAACGCAAAAATTATCACCTTGATAATGCACATAAAAAGGCTTGCATTCATGATTGGTCATGGGAATCTGGTATCATTACGCGTACAAAGTCAGCATATGTGACTGGCGGCAAGGATTCTTTTCATTCTCGAAAATTCCTAGCAAGCCAAATGCAATAACTCCCCAGCCATTCTCACAGTCCTCTAGATGCGAAGAATTTACTCGTCATCCTCATCCTCGTCGGTTTCGATGGTGGTTTGTGCGATACCTGAAAATACATGTTAGCATAAACTTCTTGAGTGCCGGTACGAGCAGGTAAACCTTACGGTCCAAATCACGCTGTCCGCTCTGGGTAATTCTGCGACCTCCCTTCTCCTCGTCTTGCTCCAAGACACCGATCTTCTCCAGAGCTTGCATGACCTTCCGGTCAACGCTTCCGGAGGCATCGACGTGATGGGATGGGCGGGAGCCACGGTTGCGGGTGGAACCATGAGCTTTGCGGAGACGTCCTACACCGACTGTCTTTCGGAGGTAGACATGGCGGGCGATGGATGCGGCACGAACGTAGAACCAGTCGATCGATTGTGGTGGGAGCTCCTTTGCTGGGCCGGTCTTGACGGTGTCAACCCAACCTTGAGAATCATTAGCATTGTCATGTCTGCGATGCGACGGGATCTGAGGATGGGATAGGGAGTGATTTAGAAAGGAAGTGGACAGATATCATACCTGGGATAGGAAGCTTTCCCTGTCTCTTCAAGAAAGCAGCATATGCCTCGATGAACTTTTGCGCCTGCGTAACCCTCGAATCAGCATTATTCCGTCAGCAGAGGTCTTTGCGACCCCCTCGCGCCTGCTCAAGTGTGTCTGTATGTGTATCTCATCTTCGAGTCATCGAGGGTGGGATTTCGTGGTACGTGGAAATATTGAGGATTTGTCGCAAAATTCAAGCCCATTTCATTCACATCTCGCCTCTCGTCGGCTTCGAGGAATTTGGGTGTCGCAACTCAAGGCGTATGTATACTCACATCAACATCGCGGACTGAAACTCCTCCCATTTTGGCGGTTGGTATTGATTGTTCGAGGTTACTAGTTGAGGAAGTTTTGGCGTGGAAGGTGAGAGGTCGAAAGGTCGAAATCGAGCAAATGTTGAATCGTTCGCTTAGGGTTTGTGGGCCGAAGTAGCTCCGAGGTGCGTCTTGCACGTGATTTACTGTTTGGCTCGGCTCGCTTCAGATTGCCGTGTTGCACTACTGACGTACTCCGAACTCTCGTAAGTTGTAAGTCACATGTGTCTCGGCCTCAGGCATCTGGACGGAGGGAGCACGACAACGAACATCGAAATCATACGTTGTACGGATTTGCCCCACACACTCACAAATACTGTATTTACCGAGGTAGGGGATAGTACATACCGTATGTACAAGCAGCAAATCCAAACTGGCTGCAGAGTGGAGACTGGGGACGAAACACACAATCCGTTTGTTGTTCTCGGTCCATATTGATTCCATACGGAGCACGGAGGACGAGTACTTGTCCTACGTTGTACGTACAGTACGAGTAGCTTCGATCGGCCATCACATACTCGGATGCCCCGGGGATGTCCCGGTGATCAGCATGTGATGTGACGTATCACGTGAATTGAGAAAAGATTTTTTTCCCAGAACATACGAACTCGGGTAATGGTGGGGTAGGAATGTGATTACGACGTACAGGGATAGATAAATGCCCCACGACGCCACCCGATTTGACCAATGGGAGACCAGAAGGACGCATTCGTACCCGGTGATTGGACGGCCCACTCGAATTTTCGATAATATCCCGACTCGTCCAACATTTATTACAGTATGTTGTCGATGAGGGGCTGCTCCGACGTGACTCGAGAGCAAAGAGTTCTGCGTCATACAACGTAGGCGGTGAGGGGACGAAAGAATGCACCACGAAGGAACGTGCATGAATCAGCATGAACGTTGAAGCAGCAGAATAGAATCAACGGCTTGCAGCTACTTCCGTAGACCATGATTCCCAGATATGCTCGACTTGCAATTGAATAGCGCATGAAAGACACAGAGAGAAAGTCAGATGCATTTGCGTTGAAAGTTAAGTCGAAGTTCGAAGCGGCCAGAGCCTTCCAGTTCCTTGTTGTTTGTTCTGCCTGGCGGTGACTGGGGAAGCTGGTAGAATCCTAGCGAACCTTCCATCAAACCACCACCAGAATCTTCGAGAAGGCCGCCCACAGTATTAAATCTCCAGCTCGCTTTCTTTCTGCACCCATTCAACAAATTTTCATCCCACATCACACTCCAAATCTGAGACTTCACCACATCACGAAGCTCTTTTTTATCACATCCAACACGTCCAACACATCAATTTTCTCGCCCTCTCACACTCAACATCATTCATCATGGCCCCAGCCATTGGTAAGTCCTCTGCACGTCGCATCGCCCGTGACAATCGCTGACAGCCTCGCCATAGGTATTGATCTTGGAACTACCTACTCCTGCGTAGGTATCTTCCGTGATGACAGAATCGAGATTATCGCCAATGACCAGGGTAACCGAACCACGCCTTCCTTTGTGGCCTTCACCGACACCGAACGTCTGATTGGAGATGCTGCAAAGAACCAGGTCGCCATGAACCCGATAAACACCGTCTTTGACGCAAAGCGTTTGATCGGTCGCAAGTTCGCAGATGTCGAGGTCCAGGCTGATATGAAGCACTTCCCCTTCACTGTCCTTGACCGTGCTGGCAAGCCAGTCGTCGAGGTTGAGTTCAAGGGTGAGAAGAAGCAATTCACACCTGAGGAAATCTCTTCGATGATCTTGGTTAAGATGAGAGAGACCGCAGAAGCATACCTTGGTGGAACTATCAACAACGCTGTCGTCACAGTCCCAGCATACTTTTCCGACTCCCAGAGACAAGCCACCAAGGACGCTGGTCTTATCGCTGGTCTCAACGTTCTCCGAATCATCAACGAGCCAACCGCAGCCGCCATTGCATACGGTCTCGACAAGAAGGTTGAGGGTGAGCGAAATGTTCTCATCTTCGATCTTGGAGGAGGAACCTTTGATGTGTCTCTGTTGACCATTGAGGAGGGTATCTTCGAGGTCAAGTCCACCGCTGGTGACACTCACTTGGGTGGTGAGGATTTCGATAACAGGCTCGTCAACCACTTTGTCAGCGAGTTCAAGCGAAAGCACAAGAAAGGTTAGTCATCACCATTTTTCTTTCTTTACTTTTGGAGGGAGCGAGGGGAGAAGGCACTTACTTGCCTCATGGGCAATGGACATTGTCCAAAGGGTCCTTCGCCCTCAGTGAGGAGTGAAGGGTATTTCCCTCATTTCGCTCTGCTCCTCCTTTCTTCAGCCATCAGGATGCCGCTCGAAGCAACCATCACGCTCGGCTTAGCTCTTTCTTGTTCAACTCGATTTCTTGGATCATCATTATCCTGAAAACACGTACTAATCACATCACTAGATCTTTCCTCCAACGCCCGTGCTCTTCGTCGTCTCCGCACAGCATGTGAGCGAGCAAAGCGAACCCTCTCTTCTTCCGCACAAACCTCCATCGAGATCGACTCTCTCTTCGAGGGTATTGATTTCTACACTTCCATCACCCGTGCTCGTTTCGAGGAGCTTTGCCAGGACCTTTTCCGATCCACCACTACACCAGTCGACCGTGTTCTTGCTGATGCTAAGATCGACAAATCCAAGGTTCACGAGATCGTTCTCGTCGGAGGTTCCACTCGTATCCCAAGAATCCAAAAGCTCATCACTGATTACTTTAACGGAAAGGAGCCCAACAAGTCCATCAACCCTGATGAGGCTGTTGCATATGGTGCTGCCGTCCAGGCTGCCATTCTCTCTGGTGATACCTCTTCCAAGTCCACCAACGAGATCCTCCTCCTCGATGTTGCGCCATTGTCCCTTGGTATCGAGACTGCTGGTGGTCAAATGACCAAGCTCATCCCAAGAAACACCACCATCCCAACCAAGAAGTCAGAGGTCTTCTCTACCTTCTCCGACAACCAACCTGGTGTGCTTATCCAAGTCTTCGAGGGCGAGCGTCAACGCACCAAGGACAACAATCTTATGGGCAAGTTTGAGCTCACTGGTATCCCACCTGCTCCCCGTGGTGTCCCACAAATTGAGGTTACCTTCGACCTTGACGCCAACGGAATCATGAACGTCTCTGCTCTCGAGAAGGGAACTGGCAAGTCCAACAAGATTGTCATCACCAACGACAAGGGCCGTCTTTCCAAGGAGGATATCGAGCGCATGTTGGCTGAGGCTGAAAAGTACAAGGCTGAGGATGAGGCCGAGGCTTCCCGAATTAGCGCAAAGAATGGTCTCGAGTCATACGCATACTCTCTCAAGAACACCCTCTCCGACGCCAAGGTTGACGAGAAACTTGAGGCTGCCGACAAGGAGAAGCTCAAGGCTGAGATCGACAAGACCGTTGCCTGGTTGGATGAGTCTCAACAAGCTACCAAGGAGGAGTACGAGGAGCACCAGAAGGAGTTGGAGGCTGTTGCCAACCCAATCATGATGAAGTTCTACGGTGCCGGAGGTGAGGGTGCCGGTGGTATGCCAGGCGGTATGCCAGGTGGTGGACCAGGTGGCTTCCCAGGTGCCGGTGGTCCTGGTGCAACTCACGATGATGGACCAACTGTTGAGGAGGTCGACTAAACGCCTTGCCTCTTCCATCATCACGAATTTCCTCGGTCGTCTCTTGCATTTGGGGCACTTCTTTGCACGGTGTCCAACGGTGTTATTCCCTCAATAATGGCTAGACTTTCTGCGGTTTTCTGCGTGGGGGACCTCGTTCATGATTTCCTTGAACTTTCAGGAAGGTATGTCTACGGTGTCTATCTGTTGCTGCATGGACATGATGTACTACAGACTGCGCCCTTAGAACGGTGTGCCAGAAATAAAAGTCGTAAAATTTAAATAAACCATGTGTGCCCTTTGTGATGTGACTCGGTGACTTATTACAACCTAAATCTTACCATTCCAAGAAAAAATGCTCTCCACTTGCCTTTCTAGTCATAGAAGAGGTAAGAAACAAGTCTGCGTCACCGGCTCCAGCCCACAGAATCAAGACACGGCATCCAGCCTCCACTCTCAATCAAAAGACACCATACTCAAACTGCGGCGGCGTCTCGAGGGAGGCTGCTTAACACAAAAGCTGATCTCGCGGAAGCATTCGAACCAGGCTTGCATTTCCGCCACGGTGGACGCGAAGGGGGCGAGGGGTTTTGACGGAGGGGGGGGGGTTCAAACGGTCGAACACTAGATGGGAGACTCGGCTAAGACGAGGTGCGGGTTCATTCCCGGCTTTGATGTTTCCTTTTAGACGTACTGTAGATAGAGCGACATGTGGTGGTGGTGGTGGTGGTTGGGGGGGGAGTGTTCGGGGGCAAGTGGTGCGTTGCAAGTAAATAAATGAGGGAGGGACGGACACAAGCTGGAGGGAAGTTGAATACTGGGGCGAGAAGGGATCGAGGATCGATGGATGATGGCCCTTCCTCGAGATTCGGAATTCAAAGCATGCCGAGAGGATGGATGGATGGATTCCGAGGCCGATCTCGACAGGGAAGATCTTATTCCAGCTGGATTTGGTTTCATAAATATCTACACGCCTCCTCACCGCCTCACTTACTCGCACCAAGAACACAAGGAAGAAGAGGATAGAAATCCCAATGATTTCCTTCGTATGATGATCATCTCGAAAGAGATCATGTCAAGGGAAGTGCCAGCTCGAACACCATCCACATATCTGTCTGGGTATCTACGCCTTCTGTGTTCGCCCATCGCCCGTCAAACCAGCGCTGGCCCCTAGAACCCCGGCCTTGAGACCAAGCAAGAAATCCAACGGTTTTTTCCCAAGTCCAGCTCCATTTGCCCATGACCAACACCACCCGTGGTAACTTCAAAATCCAACATGTGTACTTTCTTTTTGGGGTCCCCGTGCTACATGATCCTGTGTGCATGTGCGTCGATAAGGATGCAAGGGCTAGGACGCAATCCGCTCCTGGTACGCCTCCCATGCCTTCCTTCTATATCGCTCCGCCTCGACAACAGGGTCCGCGGAGAAGATGATTCCACGTCCTACGATGATGATGTCGTTGCCCAGCAGTCCGACAATCTTGGTTGGGGTGTTGTACTGCTGCCCCCTTCCGTCGCCCTCGACCACGGCGTCCTCGTCGTCTTCTGGTGGGAGTTGACAGCCGGGGGTCATGGTCATGAATTGGTCGTCCGGCTCGGTGTTTAGGGACTCCTGGGCTATGAAACCCATGACGTAGTCCTTGTGCTCGCGGGCGCTTTCGACGCAGGCGTCTGTGTATTCCCGGTTCATGAAATTGCCTTTGCTGGACATTTGGGCGAGGATCAGGAGACCGCGTTCCATGGGCGCGTCTTCGATGCCTTCGAGGGATTCGTCGTCGAAGTTATCGTAGGATCTTGGGGAATTGACGGGCTCGAAATGTTGGGAGACGGTGGTGATGGAGACGATACTGGCCTTTCGGCCGGCATTGCAGTTTCGCTCAACTTCCAGACTGTATTCGGGGATAGGCGTGACGGTCTCGTCTTCACAATCCGAATCGATGCTCTCGGGTCGAGGGGTCCCCACCGAAATGTCTGTTTTGACCTCATACCTCTTTCTTTCCCGCCAGCGAACCGCAGCGTCGGCCATGGCATCCACCGCAGCTTTCCCGGGGACCATGTTGACATTGGTGATGTGCGACCATTCGATGATCTTGGCCGTGCCCTCGGTGTACTGGAGCTGCACGGTGTTGCCAATATCGCCAAACTTTCGGTCCTCGAAGATGAGAAAGCCATGTCTGCGCGCAATGCGGGCCAGTCTGGCTCCGGTGCCGGTCTGGGGATTGTAGTCCCAGTTCGAGATGAGGTCGTAGTGGGTTTTCAGGACGACAATCGAGGGGCCGACGGCATTTGCCAGGGAGAGGAGTTGGTTGGTGGTGGAGACATCGGCGCTGAGGCAGAGGTTCGAGTTTTTGAGGACCATGAGACGGAAGAGGTAGGAGGAGAGCGGATGAGTGGCCGTCTCTGCTCGAGCGGCGAACGAGGTCTTGGTGACATGGTGGTTGGTGGAAGAGGGGGTCATGATGGGGGGAGGTTTGCTCTACATGAACAGGAGGGAGGGTAAGCGGTACGGAGCTGTCTATGTAAGAAAAGGGACTGACGGGCCGTTGGGTACGGAGGAAAGCGGCACAAGATTCGGGGTATGGGTGGTGGGGGTGTGGTGGAGGCGTGGTGGAGGTTGTGGTGGAAGTTGTGGTGGTGGAGGTGGAGGTGGTGGAGGTGGAGGTGGTGGAGGTGGGAGGTCGAGTCGAGGTGGGTAGGGGATGGAATACGGAGCGGAGGTATTGGAGTAATAGGGATGGGTGAGGACTCTAACTGAATTCGGTGCCGCTCTCGGTACTGCAGTGCAAGTGCCGGCGCCATCGACCTGTATTTAAACCAGAGGGGTGGTCAGAGCGAGGGGGAGTGGGAGAGGAGAGAGGGGAGTCGAGTCGGTCGAGGCGAGGCGAGGCCAAGCGAGGAAGACCACTCACACCTCACCACCCTCACAACTCATCATCACACTGATCACACTCATCACACTCACCACACTCACCACACTCATCACACCCCATCTCAAGTCTCACTCACTCACACTCACACTCACACTCACACTCACACTCACACTCACCTCTCTCTCAAGTCTCGCTCACATTCACACTCACTCTCACACCCACGCTCACACTCTCGCTTCCTCTCGCTTCCGCTCGCTTCCATTCCTCTCGCCTCCACTCGCTTCCTCTCTTATCTTCTCCCTCTTCCCTTCTCCCTTCCTCTCCCATCTCCCGACACCGCTCCCACATACTTCACATCCTTCACATACTTCACATCCTTCACATACTTCACATCCTTCACATACTTCACATCCTTCACATACTTCACATCCTTCACATCCTTCACATATGCCTCGATGCAGCAATATGATACCGATGGCATCACCGTGCCCGCCGTATGCAAGCTGCACCTCTGCGCGCACCTCTGCACCACCGCACCACCTGCACCTCTGCATACTCCCTCCGTACGCACGGAGGCCCCGTCCCACTGCAGTAAACTGCCACCACTTCTTCCGTCCATATGGGTTGCGCCCACGCCCATACGAAGTAGACCCAGAGCTGCAATAAGGATAATTGCAGCATTGCCCCTTACCACTTCTCGACATCTGGGACCAACTGACCCGGGATCCTGCCGAGACTGCGACGGCGAAGCCGACTCCTTCCCAATGCTCCATTCCATCATCTCCATCGCACGAAGAAGAGCTCATTGTTGCACGTCCTCTTGGATATCATCTACGCTGTTGCTCAGGCACGTTTCAGTACGACTGGTTGGGATAGTTCATGCACCACCGCTAGGGTTGGCACGTCGTGCTACCTGCCTCTTGTCCAACGGAAAGTCCTTCTTTTCTTATTCTTGAGTCCTCGGCCGCCGTTTCAAACCCCATATGCCAATCCTCCCCACCCGAGCTTCTCAATCGTATTCTGTATGTTCTTCTGTATGCCGCCGTTGCCAAGTGTTGGTAGTCCTACTTGACCCCATTGATTCCATGGTGCGAGGAGGTTGTGGCTGGACTTCCACTCTCCCTTTTGATACAAGGTCTCAGGGTTATATGGCCGCGCGCGGGTATCTCTCTTCGTGGTGACTCGGCCCGAGGGCTGACAGTATCTGAGAATTGCATCTTTCAAGGAGGGCAGCGAAAGTGTTGGTTGGGTTGTCACCAAGGCTCCTCGAGGCTCAGAAGTCCGGAGACTGCTGGTGTTCGTATTCATCTAGCCATTCATTCAATGAACCCGAATCTGCCTACTCTTTGCGCTTCCTCGAGGTTCAATTTCTTTCACACGTAAATATTGCGGCTCATGGCTGTGGCCACTACTTCCCAGCGCTAAGTCACCCCTGGACACCAAGATCTCGAAATGTCTTACTGCGGGTGTGACAATGACAGGTTCCCCAGCCGTCGTTTGATGTAACCCAGCCCATATGCAGCCTCAATAAGCGAGATGTGTCTGTCGAAAGCTCGGTGGTGTCTTTGGTGCTACCATAAGCAATATACATTGGTCCAACAGAACTCAATTTCCTGACTTGATGGGCTTCCTGCGAGATTGTTAGATAGACAAAGGGAGTACAAAAGATGGTGTGTGGTCTCATGTTTGGCCTTCCTTTCCAAGCCTTGCCAATTTGTGTTGTTTGTCTTGGCTATGCCGTACGTCCTTGATGGATCCGGTTCCAGAATGAATCCTCAGGCGTACGTACGATGGTCACTTCATATGCTCCATCTGGCCCTTCAAGCCCTCCATCGGATGCACAAATTTCGCAACTTCAAAGCTCCTGGGATGATTTGGAATCGAGGCAATGTGCGTTGGGTGTTGTATCCTTGGTACGGGTTCTTCGCTGGAAGTGAAGGCAGATCCTTAGATACGCGATCTAGACGGGATGATCGGCAGGCATGTCAATCCCTTCCCAATCAGCATCGTCCATTCCGTTGTAGCGTCCTCTCGGATCTTCCTGTGTAAGCGTCTCGTCCAAATCTTGGGGTTTTCAGAGGCATTTCTCCCTTCCTCGGTTTTTCGGATCCACACAAATGCAATGTTTACAGTGCACGTTGTAGCGAAGTCTACCTCATGGTCTGTAAAATCCATCATAAACGTCCCAGCGGATTTTTCCCGGGTCCTAGCTGACTCGGCTCTGGTATTTTCATTGATCGCTCAGCAGCAGCAGCAGCAGCAGTCCGAGAAATGACACACGAGGAAGGTCGAAACGCCTAGAAGACAGACCTTCCGACCAAGCGGAGATCTACCTATGAGCTTTCCTCGACTACGCCCAGGAGAATCCGGGGTCCGCTGTGAAGAGTGCCCTTTCTTATCCGAGGCTCCGTCGTGTAGGTATGCTGTCCAGCTCCCTGGCATAGAACGACGAGTTTCTTTCTAGGACCCGAGTGCGGTGGCTCCGAGAAGATATTTTCCCCCAGATGTCCAACATTCTGAGTTCGCAGGCAGAGGGCAGCTGGAGTTTCGCTTGGAGGTGCATGTGGCATTTCAATGAACCGGTATAGCGGATTAACGTTATTCTATATTCTTCAAGTCATATACTATGTGAGAGCTAGTTACTTAGTATACATAGCTCGATGTATCCTCTCTCTCTCTCTTGGATGCATAGATTGTAAACACCACCAGGTAAATCAGTTCTCAATTTGCTTTGTCGTCAAGTTCTCACTGCGGTATTCTTTTATCCCTCTCGTAACTCGCCACTCTCCTCAATACCTGCTAAATATCTGCCAAATATCTGCTAATCTACCTCATACGTCCCTTGCAATTCTCCTGCATATCAGTTTCACAGAGAGGGGATCTCCCAGACTGTTAAGTCCACGGCACGCAGACCCGAAAAAACCAGGGTGGGACATCACACGAGGGCCTCCTTCGAAGACATGCCCGAAGACGTCCCTGGCTATCTCACCTGATATCCACACTCAAAGGACGCTGCTCTCGCCGTGCAGGCGGGACTTTGCCGTCGAGAAGCGGTCCGTCATCGAGGAGTTCTTCGCTGTCAATTCCCCAAACGAAAAACGAGCAGAACGACGTGACGTGAACACATTGAACCTCCAAAGAACAACCGCACGTCAACCCCCCACGGAGGTTGTCTTCGGCCATCAAGCCAAGTCCCACACGACGCATTCTTCGGCATTCCCCTGGGCAAAATCATCACCGTGGCAAGGCATGAAGGAAAGGGGACGGTGTTGGACCATCCATCCCCTTCTTATACCCCCCATCACGTAACGAGATGACCATTCATTCCTTCCTCCCGTCTCCCTCCGCCCCCCACCCCGTCCTCCCCGCACGCCCGTTTCTCGATACAGAAGCCCTCCTCCCTCCCCTCTTGGAGCTCGCGGCGGTTGCTGTGGGAGGTCTCGCGACCTCTCGACGTCGAATCCGGCATGGCGATTTCCCCGACGGGTGGGCGGCTGGGGGGCTGGTGGTTCGCGAAGCGAATGGCGCATCGAGGGGATGCGAGTGAGCATCCAAGGGGTGAGGGCCGGGGAGGGGCAAGTGGTCGTGGTGGTGGATTTTTATATCCCCGTGCGAGAGGAGCTGGTGTGGAGTGCTGCGGATTATATCGGACACTTGCGCGGTCGAGGAGTCGTTTGTTTGGTCTTGCCGTCGAGTTCTTAGCCGTGCGAGAGGATATGTTTCACGGCATTCGACTCCAGTCCATCCCTCTCAATCTGTCGGCTGCTTCTCAAGCAGCCGGAGGGGCTTTGGGTCGTCCGAGGCTCGGCTGACGGCGGAGCATCTATGTCTCTAGACGGGGAGGGCGGGCGAGAAGGGCTTTGTTCGGCAGTCGGGGAGGAGGGTTGGAGAGCAAGGAGAGTTGGAGAGCAAGGAGAGTTGGAGAGCAAGGAGAGTTGGAGAGCAAGGAGAGTTGGAGAGCAAGGAGAGTTGGAGAGCAAGGAGAGTTGTGATTGAAGGGGGCGCTTCCCTTGCTGTGGCCTCTCGCCCTTGGGGCATGCGGATTTCCGAGACCTTTAGGCGTCCGTAGAGGTACTGTAGTTGAAGGATGGAATATATACGTGTGGTTTATTTAGAGGATGTTTTCAAAGAGAGGGTTTTCTCGTAGTCACCACAAGCCAATATACGTCGTCGGGAGTGATGCTTGGAAGGGAGATTTGCTTGATATGAGGGCTGCTTCCATTAGACTTGAGTCTGTGAGTATGTGTGGTGTATTGTGGGAATTGGTTCGCTGCTTTGTCAGAGGGTGTGCTATGTTGCCTAGGATCGAGGAATTTCAGGGGTGTGGAATTGGAGGTCCTGTTACAGTAGCATGTGTCATTGTCGAGGAATAATCTTAGGTTGAGGTCCTTGCAGTGAAAGCCGCTGAATAGCTTAATTTGCGTATTTAGTCAACCGTGTCCCGTTGCTTTTGCAGCAGCGATGGTGATCTAGATACATTTTCTCTCTTGCGATTGCGGTCATTGTTCCATGTTGATACTCAATCGTATTGTCGAAATTGACCGATCACCTAGAACCACTTCCCAACCGAATTTCCATGACCTCCCATCACGGCCCTCTAAAAGTCACACTTGGGTATGAGCAAGTGGTCGAACCACCAATAGTCTGTTGCGTGCCTCCGGAAATTGAATACTGAAACGAAGGCGTCACGGCATACCTAGACGATGTTAGCAAGTATCATTTCAGCCCCGTTCAATTGAATCGCATACCCAGTTGAGCACCAACCCGCAGTCGTCGATGCGGTAACAGCAATATTGTTCCATTGCACCGTGCCAAAATCCCACTGTCCATTTTGCTGCAACTCGATGGCGAGTAGAGCTCGGATGAGGGCGCCTCGATCCGCTGCGAGTGTTTTAGCGAGAGTTGTAGGAGGAAACAGGGGAACGTTTACCGAAATTCTGAGATGTTGAACCGCTTTGCGGTGTTTGTCCCGCCGCGGAACCTGCTGGGCCAGGTTGCAAGGACCAAGAGTCAGTCCAGACGCTATTTCCGTCGACCGTGAATGTGCTGGTGATAGCATCTCCCGGGTACACTTGTCTGCCATCAGCAAATCACTTTCGGTGGAGAATGGGGAGCGGACCATTGATTGCTCTCGCCTTGTAATCCGGGCTTCGCTTCTCATTAGCTGCCGCAACTCCTCTTCGGGGGAGATACGTACTTGCAACAATACTCAACCCAGAATTGCCAGGAACCGGGACTTTTGGAGTCTGCGAGAACAGACTGGTAGACGAAATTTCCTGCTTGGTTCTGAAGTCCTGGCCAAACACCGTGAAGACCTTTGCCGTCGGACACCGCGGGTACAATCATTGTAACTTGATACTGAACATTTTAGGAGAGTTCTTGGAGGGCTCATGATATCCTTGACATACTCTAGTGATGGGGACATTGGGGAGGAACCAGAAGACGTTAGAGGTTGTTGCTGCCTCTTCCATGGAACTTTGCCATAGAGGCAAGGCGCTTGCGCCGGCCACGAGAAGAAAGTTTATGAGCTTCATGTTGTTTTGTGTTTTGTTGGGTTTTGTTTGGTAGAAGAGAAAAGCTCCGAGGTCATCAGGAGTTGGCACCAACTTTAGCAGTCGTCAAATTGGCTGAGTGTCAGAACATCATATTTGATTCTGAAGGCCAATCGATAAATCTATGATCTAGAGGAGTTCGAAGACTTGGTTGGGTGATTTTGTACTTTGAAGCCCATGCGGAGTAAAGAATACGATTTTGGAATGGAACTATACCGATTCGTTGACTGCAAGGATTTTGATCTCCCAAGGGTCAGGAGTATATTAACAGCCTTGTGCTTATTGTCTCGTTAGCATGCCAGTAATCTTGCTTTCTCTCCTGTTTGGCCGGATCATCTCAAGCCGCTCCGCAATTGGGATTGAAGTGGTTAGCGCAGCGTGATTCCCGGAGCCCATGTACCGAAAGAAACCTTTCTTCTACCATAGTCTCTGGCAAGTCCACCGCTAATAGTCTGCTATGCAAGAAATCAACATGGGTTGGAAGCCGATTGGCAAGCCTAAGGTAAAGACGCCTGGATGGAAGAAAATACTAATTATCCGGAACGGACTTGAAAGCTTGGCTAGGCTAGATGAGAGGAGTCAGGACGGGCGAAGAATATGGAAACGTGGCAGAGGCAAGCGATGGGCAACCAAAAGGAGCCATCTTCAACGACTTCAATCACCCAGCTGATGCCATACAAGGTTTGTTCAGCGTTACCAAATTTAGGCCCAGTCACGTGAAGCACGCCCCTTAAGACATTTTCTGCAAGTGCTTCCGAGAGGTTCTCCTTGGCAGATGGTAACAAGGGACAGGAAACTGCTGCCTGGGATCTAGAGACAAACAGTCCTGAAAGTCCGCAAGATGCCGCCATGGGGAATAGTTTGAGATAAATCCTGATAGGGATCTGAGAGGGCCTCCTGGCTTGGGCCTGGGGAAGGAAGATGCTCCTAGGATAGGGAGACATATGTTTCTAATGCTTGCTAAAGAAGGTCCATTCGTTGATTTAAAGGGCTCCAACTATTTGCTTACCATGACGATGAACCCTGGATCGGTATATTGAAATGCCAGGGATGATGTCAGATCTGTCGTTCCAGAGATCTGGGAGGATTGTAGACCATCTTGGATAATATACAACTGCAGCGTGCAGCAAATGTCTGCCTAATGGCTCCTAATAGTCCAGGGAGCCGAGGGAAACTCGAGCCAAGGTCGAAAGCTATGCAACCGAGGAGAATTTATCGACGAACGGGATGAATTGCGAGCTAGAAGAAATACTGTGAGCTTGCGTCGTTTGAGCATAGACCGAGTGAGTGTCCAGAGGGAGGAGAGGTTCAGTATGCCATTGGTCAAATCTTCCCCTATCTATAGGCGATAGCTCAAGTAGCGACACAACGAGTAAGCTGTGATACACGAGGAATCTTGCATGATATATCGACAGCAGTAGGTAAGCGTATGTGAGATTAACCTCGAGCAGATTTTCCGCGTGTCAGAACCATCCAGAGTAACTTGACGCCTGGTCGTGATTGTGTAGAGTATGGTTACTCCATGACATTGGGATGCAGAACCTCGAAGTTCTCTGAGCGGGATGATATTAACCTTAAAGGATATTAACCTAAAAAGGTTGATCGCAATGTCTGCTGCTGAAGACCTTGGGATATTCATTCTAACGAGTAAGGGGTTGTAAAGTTAGCTGCTAAAGAGCAGGAAGGGAGAGTACTTTAATCAAGCCGAGTGCCTCCGCCATGACCAATGGAGACTGGAAAGGACAAATCCTCACGTGATTGTGTTGTGAAGTCCTGGCGACGATGCCAGAGAAATGAGAAGAAATGATGGGGAGGGATCTGGAGCGTGCCAAGATACTCGAGTACGTTGTAGTGCTATCACGTGCGACTTAGATGGACCTCACTTGATCTGCATCTAGCGAAACATCGATCTCATCGACATTACTCCATGACCGTCCGCATCGCGAATCACACCTCCAACTCGCCCACCACCACAATCTCACTTCGAATCCCCCCGCTGATTAACGGCGCGACATAGCCTGGATTGAGCGCGCGACCGCACGACCGCACAACCGCACGTCGTAATACACGAACTCAATTGCGGTTGATGGATATAGGATATACAACTCTCCGATAGTCAAGGCGGTGACAGGAGCCTTTTAGTCTAGCAAGCCAGACGGCAGGATTGCTCTTGCTCTAGCAGAGAGAACATGGCACCTTCGGCGACATCTATGCAATCGGTCTCGTCCAACAAGCCAAAGCGCCCGGTTCCGCCTGGAATTCAGACAAATGGCATACACTCATCAACTTCCTCCCCATCACCCTCAATGTCGGCAAGCAGACTTCCAAACAGTGGGAAGCTCCCCAACTCGGCTGCGAGTAATGGGCTAGGAAACATGAATCCAGGGGTGCGATCTGCGAATAGGGCAAAGCGGGAGACACCTGGACCAGCATTGGGAAGAGGTCAGAGGAATAGCAGCGCTGGGTTGCGATCTGCAAGTGGTCTGGGCGAACCTTCTGCTCCTCAAGGAGCTGACCCTCTACCTTATAGTATGCCTATATGTTGGCGCACAAAAGATTCATGCTAATACTCATGTAGTCAAATCTGACGAATATATTCTCAAGCGCTTTCGGAACAGCAAACCCTCCCTGATTATTCATTTACACCCTACACATTTTCGATTTGACCAACAAGAGGGAAGTTTCTCCTACAAATCTCCTATGCGAGTACTCATCGAACATGTCCGACTGCGTACAATACCACACGATTTGCTCGAGTTCTTGAATGATGTCCCTTTCTACGAAGGATGTATGATCGTCCAGCTACATGACCACAAGTCGTCAGCGACTTCTCGAGGTCAAAATCAAACCAAATCTGGGGCGGCAAAGCCAACGCCATTTTCTGTCCATAATTACAATGCGTACCTGACTCCATCATCTCACGTCCCTTTCCCATTCCAGGGGAGCCCTCTGAGCAATGGAAAGGGATCTTCGGGGAGTGAAGATAACAGCAAGGTCAAAAGCACAGAGCAGAAGGACAAGGAGAATATGCCAGCTCCTCCCGGCCCACCGAGTAGCGAAGCTTCAAGAAAAAAAGCCACAAGTCTTCCGCAGAAGCCAAATATATTTACGGTAGTCTTGCGCCCTACACCTCTAACCAACCACCTCGATCTTTCCATCAAGGCTAGAGAGTCCTTCTCTAACCTAGATTGGCGGAGAGATTCCCGTCAGGATGCAGGGCCTTTGTCGGCAACAATTCCTCCTACTCCTTCCGCCATTCTTCCTCCGACTCCACAAATGACCATGCCTCCTCCAGCGAAAAGGCTCAAGAAGTCAAAGACTGATTTGGATAGCAGCAATATTTACGTTGCAGAATCACGGATAGCCCTAGCTATAACAGCGCCTCTTGTTCTCGACGTGGTCGGCGACGTAAATGAGGCCAATGCCTTATTAAAGAAGCTTAAGCACCCCATGCATTCAGGAAAGCCACCACTACCAAAATCCAGAAAGAGGACTGTTGCAGAAATGGCAGCCGACGAAGCTTTTGCAGCAGAGCAAGAACGATACATGCTTATCATGGACGAACGCCTTTCCTCTAATGCAGCCAGTGCCCAGGGAAGTATCAATCCTGCTGATGGTGATGGGCAGGCTGGAGGCGTTTCCTTTGAGCCGCGCTTTGAGCGATTCAAGACGCTTGAGAATATTAAGCTTAACCACGAGCAAGCCATGAGAGATGAGAAGCTCAAGAAAGAAGAAGCCGATAGGAAGCAGAATGCAGACCGTGAAAGGGAGCGACTTCGGCTTGAATCCCTCAAAAAGGAAGAAGATAAGGTTCGTATAGCTCTTGCTCAACAGGCGGCCGCAGCAAATGCTGCTCGGCCTCAAGCGCAAGAAGCACTACAGCGACGCAATCTTCTTGCCCAACAGGCCCAACAAGGCCACCAAGGAATACCTGGACAAATACCAGGCCAGCATGGTCATCCGCAAGCTACCAACCACCTTGCCAATAGCATGCAAGCCCAGCCGCAACGATTTCATAATCAGCAAGTCTCGCAAGCTCAGGCCTCTTCCCCTATTGTTCGAAATGGAACCCCGCAAAGCGCTTCTTCACCCACGGTCAACAATTCAATGGCAAATGTGTCTATGCAACATTCTACGTCAAGCATGGGTGGAAGTCCGCCGCGATCTAGATCTGTTGTGCATCAAAACCATCCTCAAATGGGAGCGCCTGCATCTCATGGCATGACAGCACAAAGAAGCCAGCAGAGTCACGCTGGTACTCCTCGGATGCCAAATTCCACTCCTAACCTTCAACATACCCCGATGAATCGACAGATGAGCCAGACTCCCAGAATGAGTCAAGGAAGCCCAATTCAAGGCCAAATGACACACGCACCGAATGTCCCATTGCTCGCCAATGCCCATTTAACTCCACAGCAGCAGCAGCAATTCCAGAATCAACAAATGATGCGTATGATGCAGGCACGGCAGCAAGGCCAAGGAATTAGTAATGGCCAACAGCCCACCCCTCAACAACTTATGATGATGCGGCAGCAGCAACAACAGCAGCAACAACAACAGCAGCAGCTTGGAATGTCGAATAACCCGCATTACCAACAACAAATGGCTGCTGCAATGGCGGCCCGACAACAACAGCAGCAGCAACAAAGTATGAACCAGCAGAATTTCAT
Organism: Amylocarpus encephaloides; assembly: GCA_019669835.1. NCBI lineage: Eukaryota > Fungi > Ascomycota > Leotiomycetes > Helotiales > Amylocarpus > Amylocarpus encephaloides. The sequence goes on from MU251362.1 coordinate 250,529, forward strand.
GGGTGTGAGTCCAGGACCGAATATGCAGCAAATCCAGATGCAACAAATGCATATGCGTCAGGCCCAGCAACAAGCTCAAGCTCAAGCGCAAGCGCAAGCTCAAGCTCAGGCTCAAGCTCAAGCACAAGCACAAGCTCAGCGTCAACAACAGCCCCTAAACCCGGTAATTCAGCAGCAAGTTCAACAACGAGCCCAGCAGATATATCAGGAACGTCTACCACAAATAGCGCAGAATCATCCTGCCGGTATTCCACCTGAGGTCGAGAATCAGTTCAGGATGGCCTGTCGACAAGAGGCACATCGAACAATCTTTCAATTAATGCAAAGGAGGCAGCAGATGCAACAGGCTCAGTTGATGGCACAGCAACAGCAGGGGATGAATGCGATGCAGAACGGAATGAATATGTAATATCGACACCAAACTGGCGTTGCGATGGGGTTTGTGATGGCGGTCACGGCCATCCGACGGCTCATTGTAAATTGGTACAAGGTTGGGAAAGGCATCGGTTGGTTGAGGCGCATTCTATATTTCCGGGCAAATACCACGGGCATCAATGGAGTTTAGGTCATTTCGGATGAGAGCCTTGGGCAAGAGCGCTTTTAAATAGAACCGAGCCCTTATTGGACATATTCATACATAATTCGGATCTTTGACAGAGCCTCGCTGGTCGTGATATTTTACAGCTATGTTGTCTCTCTTTACAAAGATTTCCTCGTCTCAACGCCAACAGTCGTCCCAGTCACACTCTCCACATTGTCGTCAGGATCGACCTTGAAAGACTCACCCCATTCCACTTTGCTTTCTCTACTTTTCCAAATATCCTCGCTACTTGGCCGCTTCTCCTTGCCATTCGCTCCATATCTCAACTTCTCTCTTTTCCTGTAGTAATCCTTGATAGCCCCCTTCTTCTGATTCTCACTCCAGGTCCTTGTACGCATGCAAAACCAGAACTTGTTCCAATTTTCCGAGCACGACTTCAACCCTCCATATCGGTATAGGTCGTTGAATTTCCCACCAAACGAGTTGCAGTAGAAGGCCTCATCGAAAGCGACGCGACAGGACATGTATGTCGGGAGGAGCTGCTCGCTGATAGGGAGGTTCGGGTCTGGGGATGAGACATCGGAGGGCATATCAGGAGGAGATATAGCCAACGGGGCGCGAGGGACGCGGTTGTACTTTGTCCTGCTGGGCTTGACGTCGGCGTTGAGCTCCTGGAGGAAGGAGTGGAGTTCTTGTTCTGCGATCTCTTCTCGGGATGGCTGTTTTGGCGGGGCTGCGTGTGAGGAGGGATCGGGTTTTGAAGATAGTATTGGGGTGTCGTCAATTGAGGATCTGTCCAGCTTGTCCGGCGAGGCCGGCGCCGGTGTAGACCATAACCATCCCATATTGCGCTCTGTTTGTTACTCCGAGGTTGATGAGGCTGAAGATCAATCGAAATTCTTCTCCGTATGTACTTTATATGTACTCGGCAGGGATCCAGGGTGCTCGACCTCTTGGCGGCGGCCTTACTTCTCAGCCTTATGATCTCATTTCAAGATCTCGCCTCTCGCCTGCCAACTATTCCAGCCTTCTCTTGCGATCGTGATCTGTGGCACTAGAAGTTGTTGATCATGGATAGTTGCTCATAAACGGCAGTGTTGCCAATCTCGCAGGCAATATGCAGGCTTCGCGACGCACCGTGTTCAATCCGACCAGTGTGCCAGGTCTCCGAGCAAAGCGCATTCAGTCGCGTGATCTTTACAATGGAAACACTCTACAGAGAGTTCGGCTAAGAAAGAGCAATGGGTCTTCGACGTGGAAAGGTGTGAGGAGGGAGAGCACAGAGGCCGGGGAGAATCAGACAGGGCATATCAATATCCCGGAGGGTTCTAAGAATGAAGGGATTCTCTTCTTTGACAGTATGGTCCAGAAAGCTTTCACATGTTGTGTTTCGATATGTAACTGATCCTTTTTACTAGACTTGTTTCCTTTGAAATTCAACTGGCTTCTTAGGTTGCCACTTCGAGGAGACCGGAATATGTCCGGGTTACTGTGGAAGTACAACAACCATTCGTTAAGTCGCTTTGAACCTATGAGTTTGGTTAAACAAAGCATACCAGATACGGTCCCAGCGAAGGTTACCGAAATTTTACCTCGCTTGAAAGAAGGAGGCGCTTTTGTCAAGTTCCAACACCCAGATGGTGTTACAGCGCAAGAAGTTGAAGGTAGTAAGCCCTAATCAGATATTTAAGCTCTATTTCTAAATCAACTAGGACTGGTGGTATCCCACTTGAAGGAGAAGCAAATCAAGCCTTGGTATAACCCATTCCAAAGAGTCAAAACAAGACTGGTGGTGGGCAAGCCATGGCTAGAAGATCTATACCGGTTCCCGAGTCGGCGAATAAAGGTTGAATTCGTCCCCACAAGTCCCGGAAAGGAAGCAGCGGAGCTCTCTCAAGAAACGCTATACAGCGTATTTCGAAAATATGGAAAGCTTGCAGAGATCACATCCCAACCATCGGATTCCAAGATCCTTCCTAAATATGCATTCCTGGATTTTGCTAGTACTCGCCAGTCGATAATGGCGAAGAACTGCGTACATGGTGTGAAAGTCATAGAGAAGGCTGGAGGTGGCGCTGCAGGAACGATGCTCAGAATTTCGTTCGAGCAAAAGATGAAATCCCACTTCATTCGTGACTGGTTGGTCAACCACCCTCGAGTTGTCATTCCTGCCGTTGCCGCGCTTGTTGCCACTGTCACTGTGGCTGTTTTCGACCCTATTCGGACCTTCTTCATAAAGGCTAAAATCGACCATGCTTTCAATCTCAAGGACAACAGGATCTACAAGTGGTTCAAAAGTCAGGCGACAGATATCTTTACGTTCCGAAAACGCGCCGAGGATGATGTTAGTCTTGGCGCTATTTGGCAAGGTCGGAGGGAGATTATCGTGCAGGTTCAGACCTGGCTTATGGAAACGGCCGATACATTCATCGTTGTACAGGGGCCTCGAGGATCAGGAAAGAAGGAGCTCATTCTTGATCAGGCTTTGCAGGGAAAGAAAAACGTCTTAACGATTGACTGCAAGCCTATTCAGGAAGCCCGTGGTGACAGCGCGACAATTTCGGCCGCTGCGAATGCCGTCGGATATCGTCCTGTCTTCTCGTGGATGAACAGCTTTAGTAGTTTGATTGACTTAGCTGCGCAGGGAACGATTGGGGTCAAGTCTGGCTTCAGCGAAACCCTTGATGCTCAATTAGGGAAGATTTGGCAGAACACAGCCACGGCGCTGAAGCAAGTAGCTTTAGATCATCGCAAGAAGGATGATAAAGATTCAAATCTCGCCGACGATGGTAAGTATCACACCTTCTCATAGCTTCCACGAGTGCCTCCAAGGCTCTTATGCGCATGCTGACTCTTTTGTAGACTGGCTTGAAGTTCACCCTGAGTGCAGGCCCGTAGTTGTGATCGACAACTTCCTACATAAGAATGAAGAGAGCTCTGTCGTGTACGACAAAATCTCCGAATGGGCTGCCTTGCTAACGACGGCCAATATCGCACATGTAATATTTCTCACAAACGACATATCATACTCGAAGTCTCTCAGCAAGGCCCTTCCCGATCGGGTTTTCAGACAAATCTCTTTGGGAGACATCACACCTGAAGTTGCGAAGAAATTCGTCATCACTCATCTCGATTCCGAATCGTTCGATACGGATACCCCTGAGAAAAGCCTTACCCCTAGTCAGCGACGGCATGATCTGGATGAGCTAGATACTTGCATCGATGTTCTTGGCGGACGATTGACCGACCTCGAGTTTCTTGCTCGACGACTGAAGAGTGGCCAGACACCTGTTCAAGCCGTGACTGAGATTATTGAGCAGAGCGCATCAGAGATTTTGAAGATGTACCTCCTCACAGTCGACAAGGGAGAAAGAAAATGGTCTCCCGAGCAAGCTTGGTACCTTGTAAAGTCCCTTGCGAAGAACGAGACACTTCGCTATAACGAAGTGCTCCTCTCTAATACTTTCGCCTCGTCATTATCGTCATCAGCCTCCAGTGGCGAAAACGTTCTCGAAGCGCTGTCTGTAGCAGAATTGATCAGCATTAAGTCTTATCGAGGACGTCCACAGTCGGTCCAAGCGGGAAGACCGGTCTACCAAGCTGCGTTCAAGTTGTTGACCGAGGACAAAGTGTTAAGAAGCAGACTAGATCTTGCAGTCCTCACAGAGTTGACAAAGATCGAAACGAAGAGCATCGATAAATGCGAAACTGAGTTGAATGCACTAGGGGGCTTACCAAATCAACCAAGAGAGGTTGGACCAAGAGTCCAATTTCTGTTGAGCAAGTTGGCGGCAAGTCAAATCAAGATCGAGGGATGGGAGAAGGAAATGGGCGTTTTGAAGAAGGTGCTTCTGGATGAATATTAAGCTATGACAAGACCTTGGATGGGGTGAGAATATACCCCACTCAGAAATCTATTGTCATGTAACAATTTTCAAGCCAGTCTGAAGTATATGCTGATCAGAGAAGCCGATTTACTATACCATCTCAACAGTTGACGACCTCAATAGTTGAGGGCCTCGAAGTGTGTGTATTTGAACGCAGCCCAAGAGTGGTTGCAACTGCTCTCGTCTGAACTTCTTTCAAAAATTCTTAATGACCAGCGGCTAAAAGGCAAAGGGCTGCGACGTGCAACAAAAACTCGTGACAAGGCCCAATTCAGATGCGGTGCTGCGATGCTCAAAGATTTCGGTGCCAGAAGCGTTGCCGAAAAGGTCCTGTGACTGCTGACATTCAGCCTCACTTCCGCGACCTTAGTATTCGCTCATATCTCACCGGGGGTATTGCCGGGCCATCGATTCTTTCAGACAATGGAGGCGGTTGAAGAAAATTCGATGGTGTGTACCGTACAGTATAAAGAAAGTAGTGAGTGTTCCTTTGTTGGAAAGGAGGTGGTCATCCCAAAAGAGTAAGTTGTCAGACAGCTCTGTCACGAGATCTTGGTCTTTGAAACAAGTAGACTCTACGTAGGAAGACTCGGGGGAGTCAATCCTAGACAAATACAAGATGGATTGCGCTTCTTTGCTAGCACTTCAAACAGACGTAAATTGGAAACCTCGGTGCACATCGCTGGGATTGCGGTACAGTACTGTAAGGTTTCCAAGAGAGGCAATAAGTGTCCCTCAGCTCTATTATAACCTGCGGCCTCGAATACTTTCACCCAAGGCTCAGCCAGTTCCGCCACACGAATAAAGCTCCCACAATGGACAAACCCAGCGAAGCAAGCGCAGTATTCGCACGCAGAAGCTCCCTCCGTTCGGCAACCAAACACAAAGCCACACCTCCAGCACCCAAACCCGACCTCCCCCTCCGCACCGTCTAACCTACTATCCCACAAGCCTCTATACCTCCTCCCGACCCAAGCCGGACCCAAGCCCAACCACAAGGCCGTCGCTCCTCCCTCCGCTCCCATTCAACCGCCCCAAAGGCGCCCTCCATTCTCTCCCGGCCCCCAGCGAGAAAGCAAAACCCACACATCTGCACACGACGCAACTGCAAAAGGCGGTTCCAGACGAGGGCGAAGCTGCATGGACATATAAGGGGGGAACATTGACATGGGCCGTTGGCGTGGTTGATGGCGGACGGGACTGGGGAGGGGGAGGGGAGGGGGATGGGGATGGGATTGAGGATGGGAAAGGGAGGGAAGACGTTGAACTGTCAGTTTTGTGGGAGGATATGCGCGGGGGAGGAGAGGTCGAGGGGGCATATCGAGGGGCATATTAAGCAGGAGGGGGAGAAGGGAGAGGTGCTGGGGCTGGGGCGGGATCGGAGGGAGGTTGTTGTTCTGGAGGAGGACTGATGTTGGTATCCGCTGGGATTTCTTTATATTGGTGTTTGGGGGGTGGGGGAGGAAAGGGGGAGGGCTGATGAGCAGCGAGGAATAGAAGCTCTACTGTACAACTTAACTCCGTACGGGGCGAAATGAATGAATATAAGACGATTGTAGTCACGTGGTGTTGACCCCTCTTTTCGGTCTCCGATGACACCGTATGTACTCTGAGTAACGGCTCGTCAAAAGCCGCCCCGAAAGGAGTCGGGGCCGCAGCATCGGGCTCCGGCAAGTTGGAACCGGGTTGGCGTGCCGATTGATTGGCCTCGGCGGGTCGTCCTGCCGTGTGGCCGCCTGCACGAAATTCGAATCTCCACATCCGTGGGAAGGCCGACCTCTTGGCAGACAGACCGTACCTGCATCCCTTCGCCTTCTGGGACTCCTCCGTGAATATTTGTTAAGTGGGGGTCGGCAACGCCACGCGCTGATTCGCCTCCGAGCGAGAAGCTTCCCCAATGATTCGCTACTGTACGCACGCCCTGACCTTTCCCCGTATCGAATAGCCTTTCCTATTCTGGAAAGTGAAAAAAACTCAAAAAACCCAACACACTGCGACATGCAACAGAAGCACATCACCATCCTAATCGAGCTTCCTGCAGCAAAGCACCCAAAGTGAGTACCGTGGCAAGGACGATAGATATCCTGATCAGGTGACTGGCCGATACTCGAAGGACCTCCCCAGCATTTACATTTCGTGAAGCGCGTAGGACCGTCGGTGCAATAGTACAAGGGTCGTCCTCGTTGGTCAATTCGAAAATTTCTGGGAGGGCTTGCCAGACGCCTGTCCTACCCACATATCAAGCAATGAAATTCAGTAAGGCTGCTGCAGCCAGTGAGGCAATCGTCAAGGCGGAATCCCAGAAGAAGTAAGGGGTTTGGCCGTTGGAGCCTTAGGGGCTGTGTTTCGGGCCTGAGGCTGGCACAGCCACCCCACTTCGCCGGCGTGGCCAATCAACCTCGATCCTCAGAATGACCCACATCTGGCGGTGCGGTATGATCACCCGCTTAACCTTGTCGCCTTGACTCCTTCTTCGTCCACTTTTAATCGAGGTGCTAGCCATAGCCGGCTCAGACTGACCTCAAGGCGTCACTCACACGGCAAGGGGTTGTCAACACGTCAGGAGGCAAAAACAATGACGGAGGTATATAACTTCCACTCCCTTTCATCATCATTTCGTCACAATCATCGACACATCTACGACCGCTAGCGTCACCTTACACCAACAGCACATCCCAGCTGTTTGTTTACTCCACCGCTCACCCACCCGTCCACATATACCCGCGCCTACTCCACTACCCATCCGTCAACCTTCCCCCAAACAACCACATGCCACACGCCCTCTACTCACGCTTCATCACAGGGACAATGGCTCCAGATCGTCTGTCAGTATTCGGCTCGCTCCGCAAACTTAGCCGCAAGAACAGATCATCATCCATGCTCTCAACCTCGTCCTCAAATTCCACCGAGACCCCCCCCTCGTCAAATCCTTTCAATGCTCCCTCAGAACTCGCAGGAGCAGCCTCAAGGAATATGGGACCAAGATCCCCAAGCCCGAATTCATTCTCCAACCCCTCACCGGCAACTCGTCGCCCGGATCGCCCAGGCATGAACGCCTTCACCACTCCATCGAATGAACCACCGCCAGCTTACACCTCGTTACCAACGGCGGCCACAGCTCCAGTCATCGCCAATCAAGCCCCTCCCGCCCAGGCTGCGGTCCCAACGACAACATCAGCTGACGGCGAAGACCCATATACATTTTTGGGCACCTTTGACACCACGCTTCTGATTGATGACTCGGGATCCATGGCCGGCCGCTCTTGGCGGGAGGTTTCACAAGCACTGTCCGCCATTGCTCCCATTGTTACCCAGCATGATAAGGACGGCATCGACATCTACTTCCTGAACAAGAAGTCCAACGACCTCGGGGTCCCAAGCGATGGCGTTGCGCCAAGCGGCTACAGAAACATCAAGAGAGCAAACTCAGTCAAGGAAGTTTTCGACGAAGTCCGACCATATGGCGGCACCCCCACCGGTATCCGAGTCCACAACATCCTCAAGCCGTACCTCGCAAAGTGCGAGAGAGACCTGCCCCAAGGCAAAGACGTCAAGCCACTGAACCTCATCGTCCTCACGGATGGGGTTCCATCCGACGATGTGGAGTCTGTTCTCCTTTCCGCGGCGAAGAAGCTCGATAAGCTCGATGCTCCACCCTTCCAGGTCGGGGTTCAGTTCTTCCAGGTTGGCAACGAGGCGGGCGCAAAGGAAGCACTGGAGGAGCTCGATGACGATCTCTGCAACATGGTCGAGGGAGGCGTCAGAGACATCGTCGATACGGTTACTTGGACTAGAAGTGTCGGCTCCAGCGAGGGTGGGGTTGGACTCACCGGCGCGGCAGTGCTCAAGGTCGTGTTGGGGAGTGTTGTGAAAAAGCTTGATCGCAGACGTGCCAGTGGAGAGGTTGGGAGAGGCGCGAGACGATGATCATCCGGAACCTCTCATTTGTATTTCCTTGTACGATATTTAGGGCTCTGCATCACAAGGCGCGATCTGGGGGTTGGCGTTTCGAGACCTCGCCTAGAAATTTGATACCCGAGGAAGCTTGCCAGCTGTAGCGAGACCGAGAACTCAAGAATAGACATAATCTTCTACAATAATCAAGCTGTTTGCCAACCCGTTTTGTGACTGATCACGTCCTTCTCTAAATGAAAGCATGGCCTCCTGTTTTTAGGCGCCGTCATAAAAAGAGAAAGTCGCTTCACACGCCGGCCCCCTCCCCCCTATACCCCCCTAGCGAGCCTAAGCGATCCTGACGTAAGATCCGACGTCCATCGCCGGAAACCTCACCAGAAAACGGAGAACGCCTCCGCGAGGCCGTGAACATCCTCGAAACCATTCCCGCGTCCCTTCCCCCTATCCTCGCCATCGCCGTCCGATATTTATCTCGTCCTTCACAAGACCACGAGCCTCGGCGTCGTGCGCTGCCGCTTCCACGGCGTGGTTGGTTTGCTCGTGCCCGGATATGGACGCCTGGGCTGTTTTCGTCGTCGCGAGTTCCGCGGTCGTTGACAAGGGCGCAGGCTGATGAGCATCGTTTGTCTAGGGCTGGGTTGGGCTGGGTTATAGGACTTGAATCTGTCGTCCGAGCAGGTTGACATGCCTCCCCGGCGCCTTGGCTAGTCTCTCCATCCGAACGCTTCATATAATATTCCGCGGCGCGGGGGCCTTCGTTGGTTTTTCCTCGGCGGGGTGGGGGCAGGGGGGACGAACGATCACTTTGTTCTTAATCACAGCAAGAGCAGGGGGATGGATTTCAGAAATTGATTCGCGATAATTACTCCAAGGGAAAAAAACGATTTGTTTGCAATGATGTCGGTGCAAAAGACTCGGAAAGAGCCCCAAGGCCACCATCCCCGAGCAGCGTTCATATCATCCTCCATACCATGTGTTTGCCCCGAAAGACCACTATCCGTACTGAGACCCAAGGCAAGTATTGCGACCAACGAGAAGGCGCCATCCATATTCAGAACCAGAGTCCCCGTTTCAGAACGAGCGATTCCCACCAAGAGGCCCATGGCCACACGTGTCGTCGAGTACGTTGCGATGATCTGGTCCCCCTTGTCGAGGAATCAAGATTTCAAATGACCGACTGATTGGCGCGAGTGGGAAATGCGCGGATGGGGAAGGAAAGATAATCGCGCGCAGGAAAAACAGATCGCAAATGCTGATTTTGATGTGGCCAGGCCTGGGTGCGCAACAGCACCGTGAGGTGTGACAACCAGGATCGGACGCCGTCGAAAGGCTGACGCTGTCGTTGCTACATAAGGAGTCCTGATGTGCCTCCAGCCTTCCATTAAGAATACTTTCATATGTAGGTCGAGTGTTGTCTCGAAGTTCGTTTCCCGGCGCAAGTCAAAAGTAGTCCCACAACGTCCAGTCGATGAAATGAGTGGCGTGAAGCAAATCGTAAAGTTATAGAAGCGGAAGTCGATGGGGACCAGTTGACATGACGGATATCCACCTAGAGAGAAGAAATGACCCATGTCACCTTTAAAAATCAAGGCAAGATTATTTTTTTTTTTTTTTTTTTGACAGATCCCGATCGAGCGACTATAAGGCGTGGAATCATCTTATTTAGCGAAAATAGAGGCGCGTGTCGATCCAGTTATCCCATGGTCAGGACGGTGGAGTGGTGAAGATTCTTGGCCTTGATGGTGGTCCCACGGTCGTCTCGCATGGTGATGACGGGGGTGATGACAAGCTTGAGGCGAGTCTGGCGAAGTTGCAAGTCCATGGTTGGGGTGTGAGGCTGGTCTCTGGCCACCATGGTTGCAGCGGTGAACTTTGCAGCTGTCTCGGGGAAATACACCTGGAAAGTCAACTGAGCGGTGTGCATCTTTGTGGAGAGCTCCCAGGCGTCGACTGCAATGGCACCAAGGTCCCGGCCGGCTGCGGTTCGTAGAGCTCCCTCATCGAGCATGGAGCCAAGCATGTCTCGGAGTCGCTTGGTGTGGTTCATCAGTTGCCGGCTGCGGAAGACTTGATAGTCCTTAGCTGAAAGAACGCTCTGAACGGCGCGTGCTTGTTGATCAACAAAGTTTTGACGTGCCTCGTTATTGAGTCCTGCCATGGGGGTTAGCGGTAGTACTCCAAGGGCTTAGGGTTATTTGTATCTACTTACCTCGAGTCTGAAGACCCATCTCAACCTCCGTGAGTTGGTCTTTGACATGAGCGCTGTAGGACTTGAATGCCTTTGGCGTGATGATTTCATTGACGCAGTAGGTGACACACATGCGCATGATGAACCAGTAGCGTGCTCTGCGGTCATTGAGAAGAACCATAACGTGGTTGTGAGAATCCTGGCGTTGTCCAGGATAGGCACAGTTCATCATGTACTCCCAGAGAACATTGTTCGATCTGGCGATGTTCTGGTCGTTTGGCAGATTTGGTACCTTGGTGTAAAGTCTGACCCAACCCTCTACAAGGGCGTACAGTTTGGCAAAGTCATTGGTAAATTCGGCAGCATAGTCTTCACTGTCTCGGTACGGAACGAGGGCAGTAGACGTCGACGCAGAAGCCATCGGCATGGACATTGATTGGAGTGAACCAAGAAGATCGGTAGAATCCGAAGCCTCAGCACCAGCCGAATTTGGGTGCGAGAGAGATCTAGATGGGACTTCACCATTAGGGTGACCACGGTTTGCAACCATGCCTCCCCGACGACGTGGGCCACGAGGACCGGTAGCAAGAGCCATTTGTGGAGGCGGGCCGAAGGAGCTTAGAGTAGGTGAAGGCATTCCTCCATGGACGGCATAGTGACCAGAGTGATTTGTGGTAGGCGAGTGGAAGGGATCACGGATAGCATTCATAGCATCACGGCGGGCGCTGGAGCCAGGGTTTGACTCGAGCCACAAAGCACGCTTGCCTGCGAGTTGCTCCTCTTGAATGGCGATCTGTCTGGTCAAGGTGTCGTTGAGAACAGTCAACTGACGGTTGGTCGCCTCCCACTCTGCTTTCTTCTCCGTGGCTTCGCGAAGCAACTCCCCGATGCGGTTTTGGAGAGAATCCTGGTTGCGAAGTGCGTGATCTCGCTCAGATTTGGTCCCTCGGAGCTTTTGTTGGTTTTCGAAAAGCTTGTGCTTGGCTTCTTCCAGCAAAGTGTCCACATGAGTCTTCTCAGATTTGATCTGTTCAACGTACTTTTGCAAACCTCGTTGCTTTTCGTGAAATTCGCTGTTGATTCGTCGACATTCATTGACCAGGACGGCTTGAAGATTAACACCTAGTCCCGAGGCGCTCTGAATGTTGCGTTCGAGTTGAGAAAGCTGATTGTTGATGTATTGAACTAGCTCATTGATTATCAGGGTTATATCCTAGGGGCAGGTTAGCTGAAATCACGCCGGGGGAGGATGAGTAACCTACTGTATTGATCAAGTCATCAGTACCTTGACTGAGGTTCGACCGATGAGTGGTGCTTAAACTGGAATCAAGTTCGTGGGCTTGAAAGATTGAGGTACCTGAGCTCGAATTGTGTTGGTGTTGACCATACTTGGAAGTGCTGACTGGGCTAGTATCACGAATATGGCCACCGCTATATAGCGCCGAACTAGAATGTGAGTTTTCATTGAAATTCTCGAAAGAATTGCCCGCCATGTTGGAGCTACTCATCAAATCAATGCTCTTTTGAAAGACATTCTTTGGTTTTGGAGACATTACTGCTGGTGTCGGCGTTGCAGAACTGCCACGTTCACGGCCGGTGGAAAAGGCTGCTTGTACCAGTCCAGAGCCTTGAGGGACCGACTCGGTTGGAACACGCGAGGGTTGACGAGCCGACATGATTGAAGTGGCAAGTGGGTTTTCGGCAAGGCGATTTCTCAATTCAATTTGAGCTTGCTGAATTTGTGATTTTGCGATGACGTCCTCCAAGAATGTGATATTGATCTCACTTCTGGCGGAATCGGGCTCTGACGAGTGTAGGCGGGAGAGATCGACTACTGAGATGTAGGGGAACTCTATTCCTCTCCGTCAGTAACCCCAAGGTAGAAATGAAGCAATAAGCTGGGCTCAACTCTCGCAATGTTCCTGGCAAAGGTGAGAGTGACCAAATGCAAAATCGACCGATTTGCGGTACACAGCGAGTGGCACCCTTGAGAAACACAAGATATGATGCGATGCGGTGATGCAATATATTGTCCAGGTGAAGATATTGTGTTGGGGAAGAGGAGATGAAAGATGATGTGCGATGAAGAAAATGAGGAAGGAGATCAGAAGGCGAAAGATTGGGGTAGTTAAAAATTCGGAACTGAGACAAAAACGCTCGGAGCAGGGCGCTAGTGTTCAGATATATCTCTATAGCGGCCCCGTCGAAAATTTGTGAATAATAAGGGAGAAGGGCGCTTACCGGGTCTGGTGAGTGTTGGTTCGTGCTGTGAAAATCGTTAGCCTGACTGAATCTCAGTTAAAAATGGAAGGTTGTGCAAGAGTAGATGATATGTCAAGGGATATGAATCTTAATAGGGGATTGACAGAATATGACATTGAGCACACTGGGCTCGCTTAGCATGGGATTTTGCGACATAGCGGATGATTTTCAAGAGGGATTGATGTTTAACAGTAGATGATGTCTCAGGGAATGTGAATCTTGATAACGGAAGCTGACAGCAGCTGTCGATTCGAAACACTCGTGGTTCGCCTAGCATGGGATATTGTGACATGGAGGATGGTTTTCCAGAGCGGATGATGTACAAGACACAGCGGATGATGTTCAATAGCAGATGATGATGTTCAATAGCAGATGATGCGCAAGACACAGCGGATGATTTTCAATAGCAGATGTTTTTCAAGAGTGGATGGATGATGTGTCAAGGAATGTGAAACTTGATAGCGGAAGCCGACAGCATCTGTCAATCTGAAAAACACTGGATGAAAGGAAGTGTACCACCCAGCAAAGAGAGCAATAGATATCCTCTAGCGAGTCTTCTTACTCTCCTCTCTTTTTGTAAGTGGTGCCCTCCCACCACGGAAACGTACTATTGCTATGATAGCGCTTGATTAAAACTCTTGGTCAAAGCCACTGATGAAGAGTACTTGATGATAAGTGGAGGGTGATATGAATAGCGTTTCGTTGATTGTGGAAGCTGAAATTAATACTTGTTGACTAGAAGGTGATAAATAGCAGCTGGGGAAGAGCGCGTATAAATGAACTATGATAACTAGGGCGAGCAGTGTGATACTAGAAATTATTTGCTTATGCTAGGTTTCACAATAGCGAGCAATAGTAGATGGAGTAAAGACATGAGCCAGTCTCAAGACTCGCTATGTAAACTCTGGCAACTATAATATCCTGGCAAGGAATAGAGAATGCACTTCATTCTCTTTTCTTCTTTGGAACATTGATGCTGATCCTCTCGGAAATCATAAGACATCGGGGTTGGTTGTTCCAAACTTCAAAGGACCTTCAGACCAATTCTCTTAGAGGACGAAGGGCATTCAAGTTAATTCTCCTACAGCTCCAAGGACAATCTAGTAGATTTAACTTCCATCTAACTTAAGATGGCAGGTTGCGCAGTAGAAGAATGTGATAAACAGAAGTGTGTGAAACATATTCATGATCCATCCAACTTAGGGCAGAAGTTTACACATTAACAAAGGAAGACTTTGTGGTGTCTAAGCAACTAGCTGACAGAAGATGGAAGAATGGCAGAAATATGACGCTCAACAATCTTTCAACTCGAACATTCATGAAGAACTCTCTCCACAGTATAGAATGGCGTGGAGGGACAAAGACAATCTCTACTTACATGGGTTGTTCGGTGTTGGCGCACTTGCTGGGTGTTTTTCGTCAATGCCGTCCCCCAACAATACTCCGTGAAGCCCCGTAAAGGATCCATTATGTGCTGAATTGCCTCATCGGGTCTTGGCGGGTCCTAGAACAGAAGAGATGTTAGTAAGGTGACCCCAGAATATTGTACCAGTGGGCCAGTTGTGAAGGTGGTAATTGTTTGCTCAGAAAGTGACTGCTGATCGGAGGGAGGAATGGTGGTGTACCTGGGAATCCTATTGTAAAAAATATTAGCACTGGATGCTCAGAAGTAAAGTGATGGCGTGGGTCTTGACGATGATAGGATTGGTCAATAGCGGAGCACTAAAGACAAGGTGAAGGTGAAGATAAGTGAGGAGCATTTGGTGAGAAGTGGAGGTGAATAGCGGAGGGGAGTAGCGGAGGTGAGTAGCGGAAATGAATAGCGGAGATGAATAGCGCTATCTCACGCTATGTGTGTTATTTGGAGGGGTGATGGCAATAGCGGAGATAAACTCTTTGCTCACTTTCCAGTGTAAATGATAGAGAGAGGCTCTAACAATGGATGTGTGAGGACCATGGTGTGAGCTTGCTTCTACTAGAAGATCAAGTGAGGTGAAATTCCATCCAAGGAAAGATGCCAGAGCGCCACAGTTGTTTCTGGACAAGCAGGAGAGGTGATATCCTCAATGAAACTCTGAGTGGGATACTGATTGAAGGGTAGGATGTCAAAATGCATCAAATCTTGTGTGGTGAGGTGGATGATGCAAAAAATGAGGGTCAATCCGCCAAAACGTTAAGCGAGCTAGCTCCTTTCTTCCCAAAGGTTGTGATCAAACAGGACACACTTCCTGTATATTCGAAACGGTGATGATTGTGTTCTTGATGATATGAAAAAAAGGCAATGACACGTACCATTGTGTGTGATCTTGAAAATCTGTTGACACGTCAATGTCAGCACAACAGGTCAAATTCAAGCGCTCAAGACGTCAAGAAGGGTAGAGATGATGTCAAATAACTGGAGAATGATCGATGACACGTACCAAGATGCTCGGGACCAGTTGTTGATGGTGTTGTTCTTTGATGAGATGAGGAAGGAAGGCGTGGTGTGGAGGTGATGATTTCCAGAGGTGAACTTTAGATCTTTCAAAAAGCTCGGCACCTACCCTAAAACAACTTTGGACCAGACAACAGTTATCGATTACAAAGCGATGCAAACTCCCCCTCAGAGCCAATCAGAAGTTTCATAAAACACTCGGCGGTGCGGCAATGCAGCGCGGGGGTCTAGTGAAAAGGCTCGGCAGCCAAAACATCTCTGTTGTTGAAGTATACATGCAATTGTAGACCTTCAAGAACAATGAGCTTCTTTGTGAGCAACCTTCATAACGACTTTCTTCTGGCAGAATTCTTTATCCCCTAATTGCGCGCTAGTTAAGGGGGAGTGTTCCCCTCGAAGGAAAGCACATGAAATTAAGCGAGACGACACTCATGATCAACAAGAGTCAGACAACTGGTAAATGAAATTGAGGTTGAGATGAAGCATGTAATGGCGCATTATTTTCCCAAGCGGGACAACCTTTCCACGCAAGGTACACTATCTAACTATCGTTGTGCGCTTTGAAAGGGCTTCATGCTAACTCTAAGGCTTTGGGCAGGATTTATAGAAACCATTGAACCGTCACAGCAAGTTTTCGAAGAGGAGCGAGCAGGAGCAAGATCCAGGACTAGATAATGACTTCGAATTGTGGCGTTGGGATCTCCCTGGGTCCGAGAATATCTAGGAATAAATACAAGTGACAGAGAGGCTACATGGAAGTAGGGACACAGAATCTACTGAGCAGGAAAGAATTCCAAACCCAGCGTCAATGAACGAGATCAACATCATATTCCTAGGGATACCCAATTCTATTCGGTTAGGCAAAAATAGCAAAGAATGGCTCAAAGCGGTTTCAAGAAAACAGCAGCTCTTACCAAAGTGAACGCACCTTCCCGTCATCGCACGGAAAAAGCAGGGTTTTCCTAGAAACCAGAGTGATTTAGGGCTCTTCTTTGAGAACCAAAGAGCGCCTGTTGCTTGGTATGTCGGTGCTTCCGCTGGAACGCCTTCATCCTCTGAAATGCTTATGGGTCTAATCGAGCTCCATGAGTCTGCCTCTACAACATCTAACCATTCCTAGCTTCTTCCAAACACACAGGTGCAGGAAATATGGCCTGGTGGCTACATGACTAGACACTCGCCGTCAACTGATATTAGCCGAACCCCGTTACGCCAAAACTCGGCCTCAGCACTTCCTCAAATCACCATATTTCAACTAACATCTTGGTGATTCCTTCTGCGAGTTTTTCTATTGGATCATTTCCCGTGTTTTCTCTATTTTACATTGTTTCTCGTTAAAGTGGTTGTATAGTTAACTCGCTGTAAAGTATCACGTGGCCGAAAATTAGCAGTTGGCCATACGAAACCGGGACTAAATTTCGACATCGTAACTATAACTTTTACACTACAAAATAACCCTAGCAATTATGCTCTAGCTCAAATTAATATATAATATTTTAGACTATCGAAAGACCCTAGGAAATAAATTTCAGGCAGTTTAGTGATATATTAAAGAAATGGGTGTGTTTGTAAACTAGGCAAAGGGGTGGTTTTGGTGTGATTTCTGGTATGATTTTAAGAAGCTACTTACATCAGTGGACTAGTACTGTATATTACCTAGAGGGAGCATTGACTGATTACTAGGCCTAACAGAGCCTCTGGCGGAAAGACTACAAGCTGATAGGATAAATTCTTCTGGCACACAAGCTCCCGCAACTACGGATTCTTCTACCCCATTACTATGTCCTTGATGAGATCAACAGGAATGCTAACATTCATCTTACAACAGTGGCCCGCAGTATGACTTTATACACCACTTTACCAATAATTCCTGTATTCTTCAGTTCCAATTAAACTAGCGTCAAACCATTAGAACCAACAAGCGTAATCAAATGGAAGACTTCAAGCAATACCTCTTTGGAAATAGGGACACTGAGATCTATATCAATAGAAGAGAGCATCGGATTTGTGCTAGATGCACTAGGTTGACCGATAGCGCATCCGCAAATGTGCTAAAGGATAGATACAGGTCTCCATTGAGGACGGGCCCTTGATATGAAACAAACAATAACAAATTTAGGTTGGGAGATAGTAATAACGTGTCTTCTTCAAATCACAGCCGCACGGCCTTTAGACAAGCGTGCTTGGGAAACCGCCATGGTGAAGCTCTAGGTTGGATCGGGGGGTTGAAGACACTGGAACAACTATTGCCTGACTATTGCATTGTCTGTGACTGTCACAAAGTGGCGGACAAGCATTCCGTTCTTTTGCATAACCCTCGAAGTTCACCGGTGTCTGATTCTCCTACTAATGACCGCCGATGTCTGCGGACAAAGGAGAGGGATAGCACTTACTCGTCGGATGTCAAAGATGCCACGTTTAATGCGTGAAGGAAGAATTCCATGGCAGTGAGAATTCACAAAGACAGACTCATACAGCTTTGGGTTCGCCGAGCATGCGCCAACCCGGTGAAGTGGTTTGAGGTTGTTTTGGTCCAATTGGAAGGTACTGGTATTGATTCCAAAATAACGGTTGTCTCCGATTTGATGCTACTGGCAGCACCCCTTGCTTGACAGTAGTCGATTCTTATTATCTGTAGACCGCGTGAACTCGAAGCTCTTTTTACAACACTTGGGTATCATATTTCCCTAGCTATGTGCTTTGTTTAATTCTCCGCGGATGCATAGCGGAGGTTTCATTGTCAATGTAAAGGACTCTTCCCGTCCGCCAAGCACCCCTGACTTAACAAAGACCTAATTTTCACCTGGGCTGGCACTGGGTTCTTTAAATACAATCGTCACCATCCGCGGATGGTATAGAGTGTGTTCAAGCGCTTGCGAATTATAGCTATTGATGCCTGGGGCGCAATTACATGTTTGCTGCTTAGTGCGGAAGAGATGATGGCCGGAGAGCCCTTCAACATGACAAAGAACAAAATTAGTTCTATCAGGATACTTCCCGGAATTACAGCTACGCACGCAACTCCGTGGACGCGTGGGCACAACAAACAGGCTTTGAACATTTCAAACTCCCACTTAACTTGTCAATTGAGATCACTAGTATCTACTTTGCACTCAGCACTTCTGAAGTCAAATTCAAAGCGATAGCTTAAAAGGAAGGAATAAGACGTATTTGTTCTATGTCCCAGTTCTTGCTTACTGAACAGACTTTGTCTTTCAAATAGCATCATGAATATCCAGCTAAATTTACGAAGCATCAGAGTGTCACAATACCCTTCCTGTATGGACATATGAAAAATACTCGAAATACTACACATTGGGAGAAGAAGTGATTGCCCCTTCGAGGGCTGCCGTCAAAGAAGAAAGCGCCATACAAAAACTCGAGACAAACCTGTCATACTCAATTTAAGACTGAAGAGTGAAGACACAACCCATGCGTATGGAGAAGAACTGGGGCCTTTTATTTGCCGTTGGATAGAACGTTCATTTACAGGAGAATTGATTGGATCATCGATGAACGGTTGACTAATTCTGTACTTACCCCCAACAGGGGTTGTCAGAACTCGTGGCGCACGGTCCAAAAACACCAAAATCAACAAGTATATATTATTATACAAAAACTACAATTATAGTACTAAATCACCAATTATTTCCACGAATTAGGCCTCCTTTTGATCGCACAAGCTCGGCGCACCTCCTTAGCATATCTGTAATACGATCACGTATCTCCTCTATAGTGATTTTTGACTATTCTTCTTGTAAAGCCTCCTTTATCTCTTCCTCTAATAAAAAGATTATACGCCGTAACCTTGCTTCAAAATGTACCAAATACCCTCTATAGGGTTTAAATCAGGAGACTATGTAGGGTGTATAAGATTCCTAATACCACGTACATCCTTATACTCTTCTACAAGACCTCTTTTACGTATACCGTGAGAAGGGTCACCATCCTCTTATAACAGCCACGGTTTATTATTAATACTACGTATAGATTCTATTATACTATAATATATAGGTAATAGCTTCTCTACGTAGTACTTCTGTGTTATTACATTGCCTTATACCTTCTTCTCTACTACATGCGGCTTCTTTACTTCCTATTCTTACACACGTAGGTTATATTCCTCCTCTATTTCAGTTATAGGACGTCGTCGTGGATAAGAAGGGTAAGGAGGAGGCTCAATTACGTCTTGTGCGTCGTTTTCGTCGTTATAGAAGGTAAGTTGCTCTACTTTTCCCTACCACGAGATCCAAGTAGTAATGTGAAACCGTACGCCCTTTAAAGAAGGCCGTTCCTCGATATTTTCAGGTAAATCGCGCGTTCCTTACTCACGGAGTACCCTGCCTTATACTTACGAAGTAGGGTCTATATGTGCTTCATCGGTATAGATAACGTGGTCGAAGAATCTAAAGAGGGGATCGTATATATGCTCTTTACCGTATGCTACCCTACTCTCCTTGTTTTTGCTTAAAATAACCTTCTCGATAAACGCGTATTTATACCAGCCGCCACCGTGGGTATATTCCTTGATTTTTCTTTGTAATTGGCGTAGTCCGACAGGTATATTGTGGTATGCGATTTGTGTATCGTACGGCTGCTTTCTAACCGGGTTTCTTAACGGAGATACTAGCATCTTACACATCGACTTCGTAACTCTCGTAGGTCTACCAAGTTGTGTAGAGTTAGGACGAGTCCTTCTCTTTACAGCAGAGCCTAAAGTGAGCCGTTCTTGCCGCTAACGACGACCTGTTGTTTCTGAAATCTTGTATTGCTTGGAAATTGACCGTAAAGAGCGTGTACTACCGTAGTGATCTAATACGTCGTAGAACTTACATTTTCTAGTAGTTGTAGCTTGGTTATTAGCTAAAGGTTCAGGAGAAGGAGTGCGAAAGGGGTTACTACGTGTTGGTGGTGCCATATTAACTGCTATTGTAGTAATTACTTTCTGGTAAAACTCGCGATTTTTAAATTTTGGTATTTTTGGACCGTGCGCCACGAGTTCTGACAACCCCTGTTGCCCCCGTAAATTCCAATTTTATGGCAAATCAAAACACATCGCGGAGTAATATTGTGCTTGTGAAACTTTGTGGCAAAAGCGCTGTTCGGTTCTGGTGCTTAGTCATGAGCATTAGCGCTCCTGGTGTTGACTTGACTCAATCATACCCCTTGTACTTAAATCTATTCTAGCTTCCTTTTAATCAAAATCAGATTTCTTCTCGAATAATCAAAAGCACCTATAAGGTGACAGACTTCATTAAGGCCATGAAATGTATTTTCTACCTAAGAGAGGAGATAATTACGACTATGCAAGAGGAACAGAGTTTTGTATAAATGCCCTATGAGCAATCAGCGGTGTCCATGTACGCTTGGTGATCCTGGTCATCGGAATAAGCCGCGATATTTCCCTGTAGGTGAACGAAATCAGTAACGTTCTCCAGACATTATTGAAAGTCCGGATTTTGAGGTTCGGAAGCTCGCGATTCGGATGAAGATGGATACTAGAGCAGAACAGTTATGTGCTTGACGGTAGAGAGCATCCGCTGATATCACGGAACAAGAAGCTTGCCTCTTGATTTCGGAGAGCAGGTGGCGAGGAGATTGCTGGTACTCAGATCAGCAGTGAGTAAGTAGAAAGGGGTGGAAATACTGACAAGACGTCCCTAGAATATTGAGCAGAATCCCAATTAGCATCTTAAATAGCCTTTGTGCGTGAGAACAAACTGCTGTAGACTGCATCCACAACAGGCGTAGCGCTGATCATTCGTCCACCAAAGTATCTGCCATTAAGTCCTTTGATAGCATTCTCCCCTCCTTGGACACGATCGAACTTCAAGTAGATGTCGCCTTGCGAGTTTGGATCTAGAGCAATGTGAACAACGTGGCCATATTTCTCTTCCGCTTCAGCGCGGACATCATCCTCCAATTCTTTCTCCCAGGTATCACCTTCTTCTCTACAAACATGAATTAGCATGCACAATTATATTTGGGCGGAAAACCTACTCTGCTGGATCGAACATGTTCTTGAGCACAACACATCTGCTGGCCATGTTGACGTTCACTGGCAAAGGTTTAGTCTCTGTCTTTGGTTTCAAGATTTCCCTTCTCTCGTCGCGGCCGTTAGTCGAAGCGGATGGTTCATCAGTTCTAGCAAGTTTCCTCATCAATGCATCCCGACTGTAGTTGTTGAAGTTGACACCACCGACGTCGGTGTCATCCAAAGCGCTTGCACCTCCAGTGCCCTTGTCGTTGTCACGACCACCGGCTCGATCAAAATTGCTACCGTTCGCTGCTTGGGGACCGCGCCCACCAGCACCGGAAAATGCAGAACCCTGGAATTGTTGTTGGTGGCTTTGGCCTTGGAATCTCTGCAATAAACTAGCAGTAGATTCGGGAGTGAACTTATCGTTGCCAAGACCAACACGAATTGGTCGCCCAGCTAGATCAAACCCATTCATTTTCTCCAATGCTTCACGAGCTTGATTAGGGTCACGAAATCTAAGAATTGTCAGAAAGATCAATTAGCGGCGTCCCGGGAGCAAACTTACTGGACAAATCCATAGCCTCGGCTACGTCCCTGTTCTTCCTTCTGTAATTGAACGAATTCAAGTTCGCCAAATGGCTCAAAAACATTCTGTAAATCGCTCTCAGTTATGCTGAAATGGATATTACCCACATAGAGGCGATGGAATGGGATTTGGTTTGGGTTGCTACTAGCTGCCTCGGGGTTGCGAACTTGTCGATTCTTTTCGGCCTCGGTGAGTTGGGCGATGATGGGAATTCCTAAGAGCTTCTGACCAGTGAGTTGTATAGCAGCGGGGACCGACTCTTCGTTTTTAAACTCAACGTAGCCAACACTGTTCACATGGTTAGAGCTATACTTTGATAACAGTCAACACTACTTACCCTTTAGATCTGCCACTAACCCGATCCTTCACAATTTGAGCCTCTTTGACAGGACCAACCTTTTCGAAGAAAGCTATGAGTTCTTTAGTCCTAAGACGTGCAGCAAGCTGTTGAACAAAGACCGTGCGACGATCTCGCTCGTCCTCAGTTAGCGGGGGAGTAGTCTCTCGCTTTGGGCTTCTACTGGCACGGCGACCATCGTTGTTGCGGCCACGCCTGTCATCTCTAGGCTTGTTCTCCGGCTGCTCGCGATCGCGGCGTTCCCCCCGAGGTCGGTAATATCTGTTTGGACTTCTAGAGCGCGAGCGTGCTCGACCGCCCCCACGATAGTAATCACCATCTCTGCGGCCATTTTCATCAGGACTGTCTCTGTGGCGACGTGAGTGTCGACGGTCATCATCTCGACTTCTGCTCCTACGCCTACTCTTTGCGCTGTCATGAGCACTGCCGTGCTCACTGGTAGGAGTGCCGATGAGCTCCTTGTCCCCATTTCCATCACGGCGAGGTCTGTCTCTGCTTCGATCTCTTCGTTTACGGTCCTTATCTCGATCGCGACTCCCGTCTCGGGTTCGCTCTCGATCTCGACGATCATTTCGTTCTAATTTGTGCCGGTCGTCCCCATCCTTAGCTTTCGCAGCTCCGTTCGGTTCACTCGGGGCGGCATTGGCAGTCGAATCGAGTAAAGCCTCAACATCGAGGGCTGACATGTTGGCAGATTGTTTATATTGTACGCCAGTCTATGGAAATGATTTGGGAGATATGCGGGGAGTAAAGTGAGGGATGGTGTGGATGTGGTCGTCGTTGCTTGATGAGAGAAGAGGCAATGGCGAGAAAATCTGTGGTCCCGAGGAATAAAACAAAAAAAGATCACGTGCGTTGTATGAGAAAATCATCAATCGTATTCACGGAACTTCCCCCTCTTCAAACTTTAGCGCAACGATCTTATTGTCTAATCAGACGATTCAGAAGGATTACAACATTGCAAAGGCCCACACAATTATTTCAAGATTTATCTTTTATAGTCAGAAGTGAAGTCAATATTACTATATATTAAAGGGGTCAGAATGCCAAGCGGTCAACGAATGGCTCTGAACATAATGTCTGAAAGTGTGCCGAACTACCAACTCCTTTATGGTCCCGTAATGACCCACCAGTATCTTCGAATCATCAGATCGTGCCCCCTAATCCCTGCCGTTGTTTGTGTTATGTACGGTTGTCCTTTACTACAATGTTTTGATGGAGGGCGGCATAAGC
Organism: Amylocarpus encephaloides; assembly: GCA_019669835.1. NCBI lineage: Eukaryota > Fungi > Ascomycota > Leotiomycetes > Helotiales > Amylocarpus > Amylocarpus encephaloides. Next base: position 273,913 of record MU251362.1, read on the forward strand.
TGCGTGCCGAAAATGTTGTCCCAGAAGCGGCTTGTCACACCAAATCCATTTTCGTAGTCCATGAAATGATGCTGGAGGTGCCACTTCTTCAATCCTCTCCAATATGACGGTAGGTTGCGGTGATGGAGAAAGTAGTGAGTCAAGTCGTAGCAGATGTAGCCGAAAATGCCTCCTGAGAAGACAGCTACAGCAACGGACCAGTTCCAATAGAAAATGTAGTGTGCGAGTCTATAGAACGGGGTCGCGAGGGCGAGGAACATAGTTGGGGGCATGACTAGTCTCAGTTTATCCATGGGGAGATAATGGTGGATGCCGTGGAGAAGGAAATGAAGAGTGAGGGCAACTCTGTTGTCCGGTAGAAACCTGGATGGAAAATTAGCTTGAGATTCTAACGACACTGGATAGACCTACTTGTCAAGGTGGAAAAGGAATCTATGCAAAACGTATTCGACCAAGGTCCATAAGCACAACCCTAGTAGCCAGTACGCAGCATGAACGATACCACTACCGCAACCTTCTCTTGAGATGAATGTACCATATGCAACCGCTGGGCCCCATACGGTGGGGATAACCCACCAAGGGGTTTTGCTCAATGGCTCGAGAAAGTTTCCGAATAATGGCGCTGATTCTCCGCCTTTATAATGGCGAGGCCGGTGGACCTGAGCCAAGTAGAAGTCTTTGCTAAAACCCCCAAACCAAACTTGCACCAGCAATGGCTTATTCAGGTCGAGGAACTTATGGGTCTTGTAGTCGCTGGCTAGGTCGGTCTCCTTCGAAAGATCCTCCGCTGATGACATGCCAGTTGCTTGATATATCGGAGCATCCCCCGCAGCGCCATTCTGCTCAGACTCATTTACCCCATCTAGGGTTGGTGGGAGAGGGTCGATTTCATCAGGATGTGTACTTTTGACGGCGGCGTCGAGGACTTTCTGGGTTGCTACGAAGCCAATGAAGCCGTCTTCCAAAATCTCATACGCCGCCTCGGAATGCGTATGCGAATCTTCGTCCTTCAGTATCTTGGTGACGTCTTTCCCTCCATACTCCAATACAAGCTCCCCACCACCGGGGTGGCTCTCGACGAAGTCTGTAACATCGAACACACGCGTGCCAATGGTAACCCAACAGCTCTTTTCGGTATTATGAGAGGCAAGCTCGGACTGCAGATAGGTTGGAAGAGTTCGAGACGGCGACATGATGGCGATATGCGACTTGGAAAGACACGAGATAGATGGGTGGCACAATCAGCCTTGCAATGCGAGGGGGTAGTTCCGAACCAGATCCAAAAGATTGTGTGAAGCTGGCCAAAGAACCAGAGTTGAACAAGTCCAAAGGAAATATTGAGGTGATATGGAATTATATGTGCGAGTTGAAAAGGTCGAAGATTATTCAACCGCCTATCCGTGCGTATCCGGGTCGCGTGGTTACGTGGGCTATACAGCGAGACAGCTCAGGAGATTTATGGTTATCGATCGATGTCAATTTCCTTCTCCGTAATGTGGGCCTGTGGCGATGTCCGATACTTCCGCCGCGTTTTGTCCGTCTGGTCGGCGGGCCGCGTCAGGATTTTCTGCCACAGATCGGGATCTGATTGGATCATTGGCCTGGCTTACCCCGGTCATACAGACCCATAGGTCCTCTGACGTTTCCGACCGAGCCGAGGTGCTCCGTACAGATGTGGTCTCTACCGCCCACCGTACGATATATCACGTGCCGTGATACCAACTGTGGCCGGGGGCTGTGGCTGAGAAGATCGTCGTCATACCATTGGGCTGCAATCACAGGGCTGAACGTGCACAAACAAGTTTCTCGGTGAATAACGGCACACTTTCCAGATACTTTTATATCAAACACATCGCATTCTCATGGACCGCAGCAGCAATCCTTAATTTTCTGACTCGCTTCTAGACTTCACTTCTGCCTGTGCTTACGGCCACCCACATACTCTCAACATGCCGCCAGGCTTCCCCCGCTTTGGGCCCATGATCCTGATATCATGTGTCTTGCTGCTTATCCTACCATCTCCAGCTGCAGCTTTCGGTGCGGGGAACATTCCCAGTATCTCTACGATCGAGGGTAACAACTTTCGGCATGGAGGCAAGTATCTTTATGGTCAATCATTGATAGTGTTCCAGCTAACAGTTCCTCAGATATCGAGGATTACCTCAAAACTCTCGCCTTTATTAAGGGCCACAAATGGACTTCGATGATGATCAAGAGGGTGTACTTTGGAAACTGGCTGCGAGACTATTCACAGGCTGTTGATGTGGGAAGTTTGAAAGGTGTTTCTGCGCCGACTATCCGAATCTTGGTATGACAACTTGTCTGCTTCTGCTTTTCACGTGTTAACTCTTGGCTTAGGTATGGGTCTTGAGCTTCTTATCCTTTGGCTATGCCACAGAAGAATTTGAGGTCACCGAAGATCGCCTCGGGGTCTATAGACCAGAGGAGCATATTGATAATCCAAAAGATTGTACGTTGAAGCCATGTAATCAAGACGAGCCAAGGACTAATCAGAATTATAGATGCCGACAACGAAGATGCTAGACAATTTGATCGACGGTTGAGAGGGCCCATTCAGCCCGCTGAGCTAGAGGTTGACACGCAAACTGGGATGAAGAATTACATTGCAAATGAGCACGGCAATTGGGCTACTAGTACAGGTTACGTCAAGTTTAGCTTAGCTAGAAGTATTCATTTCGGGAGGCTCTATACAAGTGGATCTGGCAGGTCTCATGGGAAAGAAGAGGACCTTTGCGAGGCACTAAGGTAAGATTCCCACACATCTTGTGCATTCTTTTGCTAATATATACCTTAGATGTCTTGGACAAGCTCTTCATTGCTTAGAGGTATGTAGAGAATAAGGATCTTTCATCTATGCCTTACTAAGCTAATATAGGATTTTGGTGCTCATACAAATTACTGTGAACTTGCGCTTCGTGAATTGGGCTACCGCGAAGTGTTTCCTCACACGGGCACTGCTACAGAAATCAATCTTAAAGGCCATCGTGTCTTCCCTCTTGTTACGGGTACATTTGGAGCTGTAGATTTCCTTCACTCTGTGCTTGGAGAGGCAACAGATCACTTCACCCAGACCGAGGTAGAAGAGATGGATCTCGCCCTCAGAGGTGCAGAACAATCTCACTCCGGTAACTCGAGCTTTGGGGTACAGAATTTCACGAACCTCATCTCTCAAGTTCCTGGCATGGGTGGTGGTCTAGCACAAACCGCACGAGATCTTCAAGCGCAGTCAGCAGAGCAACAACACCGGAACGGCTCTACAAGAGCTTCCAGCAATACCTTTGAAGGACCACCAGGATCGAGCACCGGTCCACCAGGTCCAGGAGTGCCAGGCATGAGCGAAGACTTCGATCCTGTCGCGACAGCAAAGAGGATTTACCCAATTCTGGAGTTTAGAGACAAGGTTGTTCGAGCAATTAACACAACCATCGCCAAAATACCGGGTTTAGAATCGCTTGTTGAGAAGATCAGCGAAACTCTTACAGTTTTCGTGCTGTCACTTCTTGCCCCATTCGTCCGCCCTATCATCGATGCAGTGTCGAAGTCTCTCAAGGAAGGGTCATCTACCGTGGTAGAAGCTAGCGCAAACCAACAATTCGAGCCTTGGAACGATCCACACTGCACAAATCCAACTCATTCCATGTTGTCCAAGGACCATTTCTCTAACAAGTTGAATGGCTGCGCAGGGCGAGTTGCTACAACCATCCTTAAATACGTTACTCCACGAGTGCTTTATGCTTGGCAAAACCCTGGCGTTCCAGTCGACGAGGTCATGCGTGATGTCCTGAAAGCTTTCCATCATCCAGCTGCTCGAGACGAGAGCATTGAGATTCACAGGAACATGTTCAATACTGTCAAGAAATGGGCAGAAGAGCAACCAGATCGCCACCAGCTGAACTCCATACTTAGTTCTTCCTCAGTGAAGGCCGGACATAACCATAAGTCTGAGCCGGGCAGTTCTAACAGAGACATAGACTCGCATACACACTCCCACGGCGCTCTTGGTGGCCACGGCAAAACATCAGGCTCGATTTGGAGCGAGATTCAAAGTCGTGACCTTGCTTCATTAGGCGGACAAGATGGCAATCCTTCCACCTCCTACCTAGAGACTTCGCCATCAGCAGGCTCGCCATCAAGTAGCTACCACTCCCCACAATTTGGCTATGCGAACACAGCGCACCACAATCTTTCACGTCCAACCTCATCACAAAGTAGTGGATACTTGAGTGCTGCTCCCTCGGGTACATATCAAGGCCACATGTCTGGTGGCTATCAACAGGACTACTACCAGCAACAACAGCAACAGCAACCTCAATATGGTGGACCACCCCAAGGACAGTACAATCAAGGGCCCCCTTATCCTGGAAATGATGGTTACGGACCACCTCCTCATGGGGGACCACCACCACAGAATTTTAAGCAAGGTCCCCCTTATCCGCCTCAGCAACCACCATATGGTGGCGGCGGGGGTGGATATCCTGGCCAAGGGTATGGCGGTGGCTACTAATCTATTCTCTTTGATGATTCCTTCGGGCGAAATGTACTCCGGCATGGGATGTGCGAGATAGAGTCATCATGATTATGAAAATGACCACAATGAGTGGACCAAGGGCTGAGGGAAGGGGCAATGGGGATGGGGTATATTGTTTCGTCCACGAGCATCTAGAGGATTCCATCTGCATATCAGATGAGAAGAATGATTTTCCAATGAGTGGTCACCATTACTTCAACTATGTCCAATGGAAAATGGCTCTCTGCCTTGTCCCTTTCTGACTTTCCCAGCAGCCAGCATGGCATAGACCCATAAGCTGAAGTGTAGCACCTTATGTCCATCTCCCAGTCTTAATGAGAGGCGTACTAAAGTTTCCCTTGAGGGCCGTATCACTTTGACGTTCCTCCTTAACCCAGCTCCAAGTCTGAGCAGTAAACATCGTCTTAGCCGCTTGCTCAAGTCTCATATCTTGCGATCCAAGTGTACCCTTAGAAGCTATCCTTGCAAAGTCAAAGTGTCTACTCTTGTCACTTGCCTCTGGTTCGGTTTCGCTGCTGTTGGTAATCCACTTGGGCTTCGTAGAGGCCGGACTTTTGTTTAGCTTCAGGCTCCAGGCGTCTGGTAACCAGACGCCTTTGCTGCGGCCGTATTTCACTCCCACACTGACTTCAATGCAGCTCTTAATGTAGTCGAGGACCGGAAGGATTTTACTTCGGAGACCGCAGTGATTGTGGTACTGATTAATCTGGTAGCTGGGACATTGACGCAAGAGTCCTATCAATGCTTCGATATCGCCAGCATATGCGTCTGGCCAGATATAGTCTTCGTCCTCTGGGGACGCAGCCTGGAAGGGAATGAGAGATAGCAAGTCCTTCTTGACAAGGAACTTGATCATCTCGCCGAGCTGGAACGAGTCACATGCTCCAGAACTGTCATAGCCTAGATTGCATTGTCTGTCTTTTGAGGAGTACAGAGCTAAGTATTGGCTCTGGACGGATGCAATGGTCCGGACAACACAAGCTCTGCGATGAGCGAGCTCGGCTAGAAGACAATAAATTAGCACATGGCAATTATTGTAATCTATAGGTTGAATACATTCTAGGCCATCAGGTAGATCCCACCACGCTGTCTGAAAATCATTTTCACGTTCTTCAGCACCATTCCATCTGGAAGAACCACGCAATATCAGTTCTTTTGTAGCAGCGGTGAAACGTAAAGATTGTTCTGTGTGGTAGAAGATGAGGATCTTCTGACGTAACATCTCTTCGGACTTTTTGTCAAGAGCGACAGGATACTTGTAGTTGATGAAAGACTTCCGAAAGTAAAGAGCCACTGAAGGTAGAGCATTGTATCTATCTGCCAGGACTACTAGTACCGTCAGAGTATTCAGATTGATTGGTTTTGTGGTGTGCTCCTAGCCATTCATTAGTCCTCTGTCCAAAAGGAGAAATTTAACTTCAACATACGGCACCATGAATGATTCGAAGAATATCGCCAAAGATCTTCTCTCTACCAATTGTTCGAGTCGCCATATCCTCATCTACGATCTTGATTCGTGGTAACATATCGGCGGTAATCTCTGTTGGATTTAACCCTATCTTCGCAACATCGGCATAGCCCTTCGCAAGAGAAGCCCCCTCAGCGAAACTTGGGCCCAGCAAATGCTCAAAGTATCGGGAACTCTTCTTCAATGTGTCCAGCCGGACTCGATAAAAGATCCGCGGGGAAGGTATTGGCGACTTCGTGATCTTGATCTTGCGAAGATCGTCTGTAGGAATTGACCTATTGCAAGCATATGAATTCTCGAAGGAAACGTCTAGGATAAGGTCTCCCGTAGATCGTATATCCTCAACCTCGTATGCAGCGCCATCGACGTGTATTTCCGAGGGCTGAACCTCTGCGACTGTGCCGTTCGAAGTCATGGGAATTTCTGGCTCTCGGTGTTGATCCACTCGAGACTGGTATGTCTAGGGAGTTCGAGGAGGGGTTATGATAGTAGAGGTAGTAGGGACGCCTGAGTGGGAACTGGATGCATGTATTCACATTAGCAAAAGATCTTCGAACTCCCTAGAGAGTGCTATTTAAGTAATCCAGTGTTCCAATGGCAGGAGAGATCGCTCGTCGAGAACGGCCAAATCGAAGTTGATTTCCGGACACACTCATGACAATGATCAGATACTAAGAATCAAGCGGCAGAGCAGAACAGAAGAAATGTCACCAGAACGTACTTTGCCACAGGCGCTCTCGCCGTCTATTTAACTGCTACTCAACCGAGTCCAAATGCTTCCCAGTCCTCCTAGCTTTTATTGATGGTTTGTGCAACCGCGTTTAGGTCTAAAAAACTCTTCACGGGTATGGCCACGCCATCTCTAATACTCCACGTAATAAGTAGTGGGAGTAAATTGACAATGATTCTAAATGGGAAATATAATTACTGAACAAGGTTCGGAGCTTCAGCCGGAAACTGGTGCCACCAGACAACAAATGCCGAAGTTACCCCGCTGACAAACCCCAGCTAAGAACTTCAACATCAACCCCTTCAAAGCAGCAATGTGGCAGCTTAGCTGAGTTCGCCTAGTCATCGTGTGTAGACGGTATCTTTTTATTTTAATTTCGCCTTTTTCTTTTGGATTGATTATTAGTTCAGAGCCAATATTGATTGGACTTGAGCTTTTGAAGACTCAACACATTTCTCTCTCATTTTGAGGTATTGATTAGAGGTGCATAATGTTTTCATACAGTAATGGAGCAGTCCTTCCCAGCTGATCCCAACTTCATATGTGGTTGGCGGCAGCTTGTAGCATGCAACCTCTTTGTATTTCATTGTGGCAACTGCATCTCGAAGGGACTCCCTAACTTATATGCTAAGGATGCCATGTCTTCATATAATTATGGGTACTTGTTTTGTGCACAGTAGTCCCATCAGAAGAGGTTCGCCGAGACGAATAATAGCTTAAAATGTGACAGGGGGTTTTTCTTCTCTCTTTCTGGTTTCTATTCATTAAACCAAGTTGTCCATCATAATTCACAAATATCAACTACTATTCATACGGATTTATGAGGGTTGTGGTGCACAGAGATGTCGGTCAAGCGAACACTCACCTTTTATTTTGTTTTGTGTGCTACTCTTCAATCTTTTCAAATTGTCGTCATTCCAAAAGGTGTGAGAAAGTCCTACCTATTTACCGCGATACATAGGACTTTTCTTATATGTATCAGCTAGATTATGGAACCATAATGTCTCTTACACGTAAGTGTCGATTCCCAGCTCTTTGCTTCTTGTTAAGACCAACCGGATCAAAGTGCCTAACGCTGCTTTTCTTTCTATTGTCAAAGTTCATTGTACAAGATATGAAAAAGCTTTCATTCCTTTCTGTCTATATAGAACCCAACCATGAAGAATCAAAGCCGAATCCTCCTCAGATTCCCATTGCTAGTGCAGCTTTGCAACAACCATGGTTGGGAACAGATTGGAAACCATTGCTACTTTTCTAACGCAATATGATTTTGTATTTCAGGAGCTAAAGGCGGCTAGTACACAAACAGGCTTCCTTCGGCTATAAAGGGCGTTTCGTAAGTAAACTAGGCGCGAGCCGTGAAGATATCGAAAACGCGCTAGTTTTTCCGCATCACGACAGCAACACGCTCAATACATCCTACAGATATTTATTTTCCAGAGTCAACCCACCACCCACATTCTTGGCTCCTTGAAACTCTCACACTTACACACATTCTACTACTATCAACTTGTAATATAGAGTCGAGGGCAGCTTTCAGAAAGCGCTAAGGATACGATGAAGTTCTTTAAGATGGGCATTTTGGCTCTCTTCTGGTTGTTGGGATGCCACGGCAAGTTTGATTGGATTCTTGCCGACGAGGTGAAACTGATGGCTTTATCTCAGGTACTGCAATTGCTAACATGGCTGATTCTATCACTGACAATTCGGGTGAATCGATCACTGTGATCATCGAGTCCATCACATCACTCTCAGTTCAAGCAGTTTCCACCATTGGTGTCAACTCTAGATCTTCGGATGATGATTTCGCCATCTCAGGAATCACCTTGACCCTTACGAGCGCTCGCACGATTACCGTTCACGTTTCTGAGCTGTCGACCTTTCGAGCTGGAAATCCGGCCTCTGCCAACTCGGTTAGCACCATATCTTCAAATGGCATATCCTATGGCAAGTAAAAATTCTCTATGTTTCTACTAACTAGTTAATCTGCTTCAAACCCTGCTGCTCGTGTGAAGAGAACCTTGGTTGGCGAATAGATCGATCTTGAAGCACGTACTGACAATCTGTCCGACAGCTTCTCCCAACGCAACGACAATCACTGTACCTGGAATTCGACCAACAGTAACCTCCATAATTACTTCGACCTCCTCGGGAAGTTCGACATCTGCAATTTCTAGCGCTAGCGCCGTTACCACCGATGTCAAGAAATCTGCTGCGATTCCGTCTCTCAACAATCCAATCAAAGGCATGGTTGACACTGTCAAGTGGCTTATCTCTCCAAGCGATTTCAATAATGTCACTTCTATCCGATCCACCTCAGCATATCGATTTAGTTCCCCATGCGATTCCAATGAAATCACACGCGACGACTCGCCCTTACCGCGTCGATCTGGCATGTTTGAAAAGGCAATGGGAGGTGCCTTGAACAGCACCCATTGTTACTTCCAGAAGTGGAGCTCAGATGAGATTGCTGCTTGGGCTGTTCTCCTTTATGTGGCTCCATCTGCGTTCCTAGCCTGCATTTTCTATGATCTTTACCTTGTCAATAAGCACAATCACCCGCATAGGACAGGCTACTTTGCTTCTCTAAGAATGATTTTCGCTTTGTTGCTCGGTTTCTTTGGTTGTGTCGCCCCGAATGTTGCTTTGTGGACAATGTGGACTCATTGTGTCATGGATCCAGATGTCACGGCGCCAAAATAAAAGCACTGCTTGGATGGCCTTTTGGAGGGGGAGACATGTGGAAAAGATGTTTTTCAGTCATACTTCGAAGATCGTGCCGGGCATAGGCTACTAATGTGTAGATCGGCGTTAGAGGTCGAGAGAGTGTGTTTATGTGGATATAGATGGGTTTTAAATGCGGTACAATCACTTTGCCTGTACTTATCTCAATAATGAACGAATGAGAGATGAAGACAAATGAATTCACGATATCTGCGGTGTTGACAGCCAGGAAGACAAAACCAATTCAGCTAGAAGTAGATTGCTTCTGCAAATTGCATTCTCAAAGAGAGAGCTCCCAGCGCCGTCGACATATCTTCTGCCACAATCCAATGAGACCTTTTTGGAGAAGCATATCGAAGCCCTCGCCCTACGCTCACCACACTGCTCGTTTTCCACTTCGATATCTTGCATCGGCCCGCTCCCAATAAATGGCTCACGATGGCTTCTCTCATCTCAGAGGAGTCTTCTACCGGAGCTCCTTCCAGCAACCGAACTTCTCGGACAACCACTTCCGTCCGCTGGGATCAGATTCGTAGGATCTCATCCTGTACATTGGCTCGACTCCCATGGCATTGCCTCATCCAAGGTGCAACCACGCCCCCCACATCCCCAAGGCCTATTATTCATATTCATTATCATTATCATCACGACCCATCCTCCCCCTCAAAGCCACCCCCCAGCCCAACCCTCCCCCTCCTCGTCTATCCTCCCCCTCCCCTCCTCGATCCTCCTCCCCTTCTCCTCATCCTCCCTCCCCTCCTCCCTCCTCCTCTCCTTCTCCTCCTCCTCCCTCTCCAACCTCGCACACCCCATCAAATCACTCACGAAAAACGAATCGCACTTCCCCCGATACTCCTGCACGCCCGTGTCCCGGAAATGGTGTTTGCGCATGAAATGCGGTGAATGCACAACCATGAAGAGTAGGATTGTGAAGGAAAGGGCGGCTAGGAGACAGAGTCTGAAGCGCTTCTCGTGGACGTGGGCGAGGGAGAGTGGCATTGTGTTGATGCGGGTGATGATGTCGTGCAGTGTGGGGATAATGTGGAGAGTGACGGGGATTCGGGGATTGTGGGATTGCTCGCACTTTGTAAAGCTTGTACTTTTCTTTTTCTTTTCTTTTGCAGTGATTTGTAGATGGAACTCGTAATAAAATTTCACGGGCACGAGAGCTCTTTATCATATCCCTCAATGATCACATTCACGTTCGTCTTTTCGACGTCAGGTGGATGTACACATGAGCACTGTTCTGTGGTTGGCTGGCACTTGGCGGCTTAATGAAGAAATGCTAAATTTAATTTGCACTGGGAATATGCTGTCTTGGTGGTTATCTGGCCAAAAGACCGTGAATATGCAGGATCCCTATGGTTTTTGTGGGGGATGATTCGCTGGCAACTAGAGATGGCTGGCAGAATTCGAGGTCGAAAGGTCAATGACACTTTCAAGATATTCGGACTCACTTAAGATGCCAGAGCAAGGAGGAAAACTACGAAATCTGCCGAGAGATCGTCATATATTCTTACATCCAGGCTCGGGGAATTCCTCTGGCATGTTTATCCACCATAAGCATCCATGTCCATCGATATGCGAGAAAGCAATTCCTAAAACGCCGGTCTGGTGAAGGTCCAAAGCGATCTCACAACTACTACTCCGAAGACCATAACGGTGCCGTAACCTCGACAGCTCTCTCAATCACTGCCCGTACTCTGTCACCAAAGACTCGATTACCACATACGACTTCCAGATCCTCAAGCCATACTTTCGCAACCATCTTGTCAACCTTGATCTCGATTCCCGGAACAGGAATACCAATCTTGTGTAGACGCTCTATTTCTGCTTCCTCGAGTGCTGCTAGTCCTGCGTCTGGATCTTCAGCATTCTCATCGGCGGAACCGTCATCCTTGATGTTTGGAGGCGATACTGGAAGGATCGATTTTGCTGTCGCTAGTTTGGGCTTCTCTATTGGCGTCAAATTATCGGGCCCAAACTGTGCCTCTAGGAACATAAAGAGACGCTCCAAACGCTCAGGTGGGGAGAGATTTGCATGCGGATTCTTATCCGGTAGACCATGCGAGTGAGAATGATTGCTCGCGGACTCTAAGGAATCTGTTAGCATTTAGCTAGTGTGAGAAGAAGGGAACTTACGTTTGACGGCAGCAGGGCTACTTTCGACAGAGAATAGTACCGCCATGATAGCGTCGGCAATGCCATCGTTAAGCATGTTGCCTTCCCATTCCAATTCAACTTCGCCATTGTTGCTGTGGCGGAGTGTGACACACCCCATAATCAAATAAGTCGTCGATTGTCTAGGAATGCCTTCATCTGCTTCTTCTGACGAGCCATTCATATGTATATCGCTATTCGTGCCATTGGTTGTCTTCCATTCTGGCAACTCCTGGATGCAGCCGAATGTGCCTTCCAAAGCCCATCTGATCAAGTCAATACCTGCTGCGCTAAGCTTCATTCGCTGCTTGCAAGTGATAATCGTTGTGGTAAGTCCGGCATATTCTCGTAGATCCTCTAGAGCCATCAAAGACATTTTGAAATCGTTTTGGACAAGAACTCCAGTCAACAGCTGAGATTGACTCTCTTCCGATGAAGGCGGAGGTATGGCAGCCAGCTTACCAACTACTTTAGCAATTTTATCGGCTTTGAAAGGTATGCGAACCTCCTCGCAATTCCGTGGACTGTAGACTTTGACCTTTTTTGTTTTATCGGCGTTAAGAGAAAGAAGCTTAGACTTCAATCGCATCATGTTGTGTTGCTCACCATGCACCAGAATCTAATAATCATCAGCATTTATTGACGACCTCAACAGCGGTCAACTCACCACTACTGGGGCTGCAACTTCTTCAATAAACTCCCTGTTCTCTGTGCCATCAACATGAGCGGCGAAGGAATACTCCTGGATGGTGCAGCGTCTCGGTACCATGACTTTGTCTCCATCTCCAGCACCTGGTCCTCTTCGGGCCCCACCTGTATTTCGAGACATAATAGCCTGGATCTGTTCTGGTTCTTGCATGATCTGTTTTGCCATGGTTCCCTCTACGCTATAACCTGTTATGATAACCCCATTTTTATCACTCGGGGCCCATCTCTCGAGAAGTTCTCTACTAACACCATTCTGCAGCATACCGGGACTTGCAAGCATGACACAGCTCCCAACATCATCAAATCGATCAAGGTTCTTTAGTGATCGAATGTATTTGAAATCCCAAGGACCTCCTCTTCCAGTGGTGTCTGATGATGCTTCGGCTTCGGCCATACGTTCTCGAAACAAACGTTTGATGTTATCGTTCATCGCCCCGACGTATGTCTGATAGACAAGCATACATTTGCGAGCTAAGTTGCTGGCATAGTATATGGGAATCTTTTGATATTCTGGATGGCGGCCCCAGTACTCGTCTAGAATCAACAGCAACTCCTGGGCTCGTCCAAGGGCAAACACAGGCATCAAAACTCTGCCTCCTCGGTTCAAAACCCCGGTGATTGAATTCATGAGTGCGTGTTCTCGCTCAACTCGGGGTATATGTGATGCAATCCCATATGTTGATTCGGTGATCAATACATCTATCTGGACACCTTTTGGTACCTCGGCAGAGATCAAATGCCGATCATTTTCTCTAGAATAATCTCCCGTGAAAAAGATCTTCAGTCCGGCGATTTCAATCAGGAACATGGCGGCTCCGAGTACATGGCCAGCTGGATATGGTGTGATCCTTATCGAGGATATTGTATGTGTTGTGTGATAGTCGATAGCCTCAATTTGAGGGAAAGTTGCCAAATGATCCACCTCTGTAAATACTGGCTGGGATTTCGAAGATGCCCCTCCCACTCTAATACTGTCGGATACAAGCCATTTGTAAATAGCTTTTGTTGGATGTGTCATGAAAACCCGCCCTTTGAAATTTGTCTTCGCAAGTACATATGGCAATGAAGCTGCATGGTCGACATGGAAACTTGATAGAAGTTAGCCGGCAGCTCTCCAATGTAGGACTATCTTTGGACGGTGCTTCAAACATGGGGGAATAAGGTATGTACAATACTGTGGAGTCAAATTCAGGTCATCGTCGCACAGATTCCGGACAAGCATCTGCCTTCGGGAAATATTTTGTATTGATTCTCGTATACATGGTGGTAAGGAAAAGGAAGTATGCGATGACCCATTGTTGAAAATTGCCTCCTTTGATTGCTTATTCTTTCGCGATATGACCTATTCCTTTCCGATAGATCGGGGACAAATGAAAGGACTTACTGGCTGATTAGTAGCACATCTACAGTGCTCAAGTCGAAATCATCGTAAAATGGCAAAGCAGCTAGGCCTTCATAGCCAGCGTGCATACCAGCATCTAACTGTAGATTGCATTAGCTAGAGCATCAACCTTTCGGGGGAGTGGACTTACCATAACGGTTTTGCCCTTGTATTGAAGGATATGACAGGATCTTCCGACCTCATTACCACCTCCCAGACACAAGAACATCAATTCATCAGCTGGATCAACTGGTTCTTCTGGCGGGGGCGCCATGGCACCTGCTTTGCGTTTAGACATCGTGAGACCGAACCTGAACCGTTTCGTGAGCAGAGTATGGGATGGACCGAATTGAGGCAGTTAAGCTCTATGAGCAAAATTGTTTTGTTCACGTCTAGCCTGTGCGAAAGGTTGTAAGATGCTGTGTTGATGGTCCGCGCATTCGGTGGTTTTATTGATCGCGAGACACAAGGGACGCGCTAATGAGGCAAGGGTCTGGGCACGTGATGTACAGACTAGCGCCTTTGTACGGAGTGCGAGTACGGAGGTAGCTTCCTGTTATTCACTTGTCGTTGTTTCGCTTAATACTCGGTTCGCCTCGTGATATTATATGCTCGGGATAAACAAAACGGCTTCCTAAGTAAAATGGCTTGCTTCGGCGATATCTTCGGATATAATTATATACTAGAGTCACTATACTAAAATCATACTAAATTCTAACATTTAGTAAGGAATAATTAAATTTAATAGAATCCTATAAAGTTCGACTATTCTGTGATATCGATAAGTGTCAGTAACCTCGGTTACTGATTATCGTGGTTTTGCTTTTAATACCGATCACCCGAACGCTACGTTTGTAGGTACAGGTAACTGTGGTATTCTAGTAAAGCTTGTTCTTCTACTCTTGGACGGCGGAAGGCCCACTGCTTATAGGTACAGGAAGTACACTAGCCTAACGCCAGTGAATTGCCTGTTTGCTCAAGAGTGAGTCACAAGAGATGATTGCCTAACATTCCGAGCTTGTGCCATCCCGTGGTTTGCGCCGTCCCGAGCTTTGTACAGTGAATGGAATTACGTCCAAACAATAAGCATATTATATCCGAGGCTATCGCCGAAACAAGCTATTTTACATAGGAAGTATATAACAAAACCTATTTACACGAGATAAACTGAGGATATTAAAAAAAAAAAGTCCCAGCTCCCATTATACCATCTATGGCCTAGAGGCTAGAGGCTAGAGTTATTAGATTTCAAATATGGTAACTCGGAATTCTTACCACTACACCAAGCCCGCGCTTACATGACTATATAAATTCTTTCACTCACTATTTCCTCCAATCAGAACAGCTGATCGGGATATAAATCGGATTACCCCCGCGGATGGTACGCCATAGCAGCCTATCGTCATTCGACCGCCAAGGAACCGAGGGCTGTGGCCCCAGGTAACAGTCTAATAAGACATAGGGACCCCTTATCCGAGTGGGCTAACCCGACCTGTGGCTCCAGGTAACAGGCTAAGATGTAGGACCGAAAGGTCTGAACTTTTTACTTTTTGATTTTTACTCTCTCCTCGAATAAAGGTACACGGTAACGAAGGAGCCGATATAATAAAAATCAGAGAGTAATACTTGGGATTAGTAAAAGGGCTTCATATTTCGGCGATAGCTTTAGATATACTATATATACTCTGTATAGGTTATAGTAATAATCTTAGTATCACGGAATATTCGAAATTTATAGGATTCTATTAATTTAATTACTCCTTACTAAATGTTAGAATTCAGTATAATTGTAATATAGTAGTTCTAGTATAAAATTACATCTAAAGCTATCGCCAAAACAAGCCATTTTGCTCTAGGGCGCGCCTGCACCTCAATGAAGGCAACTTTCACTTTCGAAGGTTGTAAAGCATTTTCAATGGGTCTCAGTTGGACCTTTTTCCAGTAGACCATTCGTCAAACAAATAGTCCGACGTTTGAGCATTTGCACCGAAGGCATCAAAAAGGTCTTGGTCCAAGATCCACCATCCCGTCCCATCTTTGCAAAAAGAGAAAGACTCTTCTCACAAAGCTTCGAGGATGTTGGCGATGTCTTGCCTTCTTCTAAGCTATCACCTCAACTCTTAATCCATGCTAATTGCCCAATGGAATAATTGCACATGATCGAATCCCTGGCGTCTGCCACGAAGCTTGGTAGAAAACACCCAGGGCATGATGGTTACTTGGACAGTGCCTCAACAAAACTATCGGAGAATTTTCTGATAAGAGTAGAATCAGCATTTTAAGGATAACTAAGATGAGCAATAAGCCCAACCAAAGATAGGAGGCTTGTTCATTCTCTGTTCTGGACTTCGATCCCTTTATCGAATTAGCCTTTTCAAATTTTAGAGGTCAAATATGTCTATACTTTGCTAAATGGAGAGTTCTATGTGTACGGAGAGTAAACACCTAAGTCCATCTCTTCTGACATATAATTGTGGTCCGATGCGCCCAACAAGTACTGCTAATTGTACCTTTTAAGAATGCGCCTAAATTGCAATGTAGGGAGATATTCACTACCTAACTATTTCGTAACTCACATAGTGTACGTACATAGTGTTTTGTAAGAACCTGAAATTTACACAAGACATTCAAGTTATTTGTAGCTTTCTTCACATGCCCATTCTCCGACAGAAATACATATACAATTTCAAATATGCGAGCAGAGAGGAACACGGCATCACAGGACTTGCATGAGCTTGGCCCCATTTTCTTCTCGACTAGCTACCAGTATATAATAATCAGATCCTCTTATTTGGTTCTTTGTGAGTCAAGAGGTCCGGCAGCTGCCTGGATGGCTAAAGTATCTTCTGGTAAAACAATAGAGACTTGGGAGGGAGGCGATCATGTAGTTAGTCCAGCACAAACAACAATTCGAGACATTTATTCTAACAATGAAACCGTAAAATATAAGTGGTTCAAGATATAGGAAGACCAACCAAAATGGGCGACGGAAATTTATGGAAATCCCAACGAATAATACTGACCAACTTGGTTTGAGTGGCCGAGTGAAGGTATTCCCACTAATAGACTCGTATCTTTGTTGAATACCATCTTAACCTCTGACAATTTAACCGGCAACAGGACAATCTCCTTTCTCATCCCAGCCTCGATTCCAAACGGCGACTAGCCCTTCCGCATCGAACGCCTGATCCTCAATTCTATGGGAACATACTAGATATCCGACAACCCCGCCATCAAACCTATAGATGGTTTCTCTATTTCCTGCGCACATTATCTCTTTCTCCTTCTCCTTTTCAACTTTCCCTTTCCCCTTTCCCCACATTCTCCTATCCCCTTCCCCTATCTTAGGACTCACGAACAAACTAGAATCCGCGTGACCGGCGGCGGCACCTCAACTCCTCTCATTCCCCGGCGCATACGACATCGAAGATCCCCATTTCTACGATTACAAGCTTGGGAACATTGGATGTAGTACTGATGAGAGGTTTAGGGACATAGGTTTTGCTTTTGGGATTGTGGTTTTTGGAGTAGGATGGACAGGAGAAAGGAAAGAGGATAATAGGAATTTAGACGAATTATACGACATCGCCGTGGTGGAATCGAACGTTGGGCAGGCCTATGTGGCACGGGTGGGTAGTTGGGATGCTGCTGTGTGATGGGGGTGATATCAACAAGAGTTGCTTAAAGGTATTTTCCAAGTTTGATGGGGAGAGTGTGAGAATTCGCCCTTCGGAAAGCCGGCTAGGTTCTCAATAGGGCATTCGGTAGCTAGGATGGTAGGATCCGTAATGGTCCGGGCCTCCAGATCTCATGTACTGTACAAATTTGCATTCTTCGTTAGGCAGGAAGGAGAATAAAACGACTCCCTTTATCACGCCCGACAAAAGAATTCGGCAATAATTAGCCAAGTGAGATAGAGAAACATCTTATAGAAGTCGAGCAATCTCTATTACGAGTTTGCGCTGATCTGATTCCTGGATGGATGAGGTATCTGTCTGTAACTGCGTTGCTGTTGCTGTTGCTTCATAATTTGTGTTTCGTATAGAGTTTTCAAAGAGCCGAAAGATCTGGCTGCGTGAGGAATTCGAACGAATGTGCATTATTTATAAAATCTTGGTTCGGTTTTGTAGTACGTTGAAAAGTTGACGGGTTCAATGAATATAGGAAGTTTGGGGCAATACTTGGTGGATGAAATCGATATATCCATTCATGATCCTCAAGCAGACGCCAAATCTACGGGTTTGAGATTTGCTCTGCAATCACTAATTCTTCGTTGTTTTAGTACTTCAAGGATAATCTCCCGAAGCGTTCTCAGAACTGTAGGAGAATCAAGTAAAATGCCCTAATCATGATTCCCTCTGTAATGGAAAAGAAAACAGGGACCTCAAGTAATAGCATAGTGTATGACTATAGGTAGAGTTTCGCCGCGTGGGCTAACCTTTCTTCAAAACTGCAATAACGTCCCGTTCATAAAGTCTTGTCCTTTCATATCAAGGGTTCACTTTTCGTCCAGTCCTAGAACACCCCCATACAACCGATTTGGGTATTTCAGTAACAAATTTCACGCTATACCGAACCTTTCTGCTCCCTTCCTAACACTAGACGTTCTTTGCAGGTTTACTGATCTCGATCCGGTACCCAGAACACGACTTCCTTGTCGCCAGTTGCAAACATGTTGTACTTTGGATTGAACGCTATTAAGGCTGAGTCCCCCTTGTATTCTAGCTCGTTAGCAGGTCTCAAAATCTTTCCGTCTGTGGCCTTTGAAAGAGTATCCCAGACTAGTACATTTTCTCTTCTCGTGCCGCTTAGGACGAATCTTCCATCCGAGGAGAAGCATGAGTCGCCTGTACTTGGGTAGCTGAACTCAGGAGAGTGATGATCAAGATGTTCAGGATTGTGATCGCCAGCGCCTAGCCGCTTCACGCCACCTCTGCCACGATGTAGAATAGCTTTGAGATGCCCGTCGAAAGCATCTAAGAGGATGTGTCCTGTGCCGGTGGTTCCTAGCAATATGGACTTTCCATCGTTCGAGAACTCGAGTTTGTTCCATCCCTTAGTGATCGAACCTGGAATCCCTGCCTCTGAAGAGTGGGGAAGCATGTCAAATGTTGAGAAAGGTGCTCGGTCGAAGTTTCGGAAGTCGTAGAGGAGGACTGATTGAGCTGTAGGGGATGCCACGGCGAAAACATTCCCAGAGGGGTCCCATGCTGCGAGGTAAGCGCCGTTGAGGAACAGCTTTCCACAGGGATTCTTTGTACCGGCATCCCAAACCCTTACGGTGTCATCCTCGCTGCAAGAGAGGAAGTTGTCTTGACCTGGGTGAAGAGAGAGACATGTGACGTTTTTTTCATGACCTTCAAAGTATCGAAGATAGGTGTTGTCGTGCGTAGACAGATATCGAATGGTGTCTGGCTTTAAGTGAGCTTTGTATCATTTGGAGCCATAGATCGAATCAACCTACGGTTTAATTTGGTACTCGAGTGAATAATGCATGGCCCCGAATTCTGCGTTGTATGTGAGAAGATGGCATTGCTTACACCATATTTCTGACTCAAGCAAGTCTTATGATGCTTTCCCTTTATAACATCATATATCTGCATGCTATTGTCACTTTCAGAAGTGAGGAGGTATTCACCCCCATCGCTGAAGTCGAGTGAAACGATTTGTGCTTCCTTGCCAGGCGTTTTATCCCTCGATGAGCGGGACCCATGATCACGGCCCCGAAAGAGCTTTCATTGTCAGTTTTGAACACTCGAAGCTTTCCTTGTCACTCACCTTGGTAGGTTTGAATATGGATATCATATCTGGTATCTTTGCTGTGGCGGCTATTCGACCATGGCCGCTAATTGACGAGTCGATTGCCATGGCCATTTTTTCTAATTTTCTCCTCGCAAATCTTTGTTCTTTGAATTTGACATCAAAATCTGGAGCTTGCCTATACAACTTCCAAGCTCATCATAATCCTGTATGACTTAGGTGGGGCGCTTTAGTGTAAGTACCCGAACTGTGGAACACTGATTTTGTAAAGGTTTAGTTGATGTCAATACCGATTTGTCTATGCTTGGTAGCTGCGACACGTGACAAACAAGCATTGCATGGATGAATAACCTGCGAAGGCAAGGGTATGGCACTAATGTCTTGGCAATGCCGCTTTATTCCAGATTCTATAAATTCCTTAGTATTTTGTATGGCCTCCCTCAGCAACTATTACATCTATACATCTATTAGACATCCCACGTATTAGATCCCGAATTGTATCAAGTGTAATAGACTCCCAAGCTTCTTAAACAGCCCCCCTAAGATGTTTATATGATCTATGTACGCTAGGGTAGTACTCTTAAATATAATCCTTTATCATATCCTATATTGTCTCGATTAGATTTAAATCGGGAGATTTCGCCGGCCAGAAGATAGGGGTAATACTAATTGCCTCAAATACCGACTTCGTATACTTCGAAGCATGACCTTTGGCGTTATCTTGTTAGAAGGACAGCTCTGTGTGTTGTTGTAGGATTTCTTGTACAATTAGAACTATTATTCCACTATAAGATCCCTCATTAATTGTCTCCTAATCCTTCTCCCAAAACAGCCCCTTATGCCGCCCGTATTTACCACTTATAGAACCCTAGAACATCCATCTAATTTTACGTTGATGTCGAGCTTCAATACAGTCAGCGTGGTAGAGCTCTTCTTCCCTAATTCGTCTTGTAACCCAAGCTCTTGTATGCCTTCCCGGAGTTACCTAAGTCTCATCACTCCAAAGCACCTTAAACCACTGCTCGTCTGTCCAAAAGACATGCTCCCACGCCTAGTTTAGCCGGTCCTCCTTATTCTGCTCC